>WBNM01021586.1:38203-72667 GCA_013399055.1 Ramphastos sulfuratus | reverse complement strand
CTATGATTCTATGATTCCTTGGAGCTCACAGATCCAATGACATGCTGTCAGGAGGAAGCCCTGCTTCACATTCAAGCTGGAAGGATATCCTCATTAATGGTCACAATGATCAACCAAGAAGCATGTTCCTCACACCTGGACAAGCCCAGGCTGATGTTATTTAAGGTGAGACCTCAGCTGGAACATGGTGCCAGTGGGCATTTTACATCAAGTAAAGCACAAGCAACCCCTCTGGAAGTGCGAGCTGAGGAGTCAATGGTGAGACTTAAATTGAGCTAGTTTAGAGCAGAAATGTGTGATGGCCTCCAAATGCACCTAAAGTTATCACTGAGGAGGCATGGGTTCTCCCTACCCACGGGGGATGAGATTAAAATTGCAGCACAGCAGATTTAAGTTCTTCACTATATACCCTACCAAGAATATAAAACCCTGGTCATCAGGGTTTGAACAGGGAATGTCTGTTGAAGATTATTTGGATACAGTTGGTGCTGGCTTGGGCCAAGAGATTGGATTGAATGACTCTTTCCAAAGGTATTATTATGAAACCATCCATGACAAGCTAGAATGCCTTAAATCTGGTTCAGCTTTAAGCAAATGTATTAGTACATGTCCTTAGCCAGGGACACTGGCAGAGGTATTACTGAAGGTAGCAGCAGTTTAAGAAATTGTCACCTGTTGACTTCCAGAGTACTTCTTACAACTTCATAAGCAACTCAGGGTGACCAAAGGGTCACCCAAACACCAAGGGGTGTTTGTTTGATGACAAGCACACTCCACACAGAAGTCTCTAAATGAAGTTCATAAGGAAAAATGCACTTCAGCCCTGTTAATCCTTGATCCTGTGTGCTGGTTTGAGGCTAATTGGAATATTTTAATAGAGAAAATTATACTATAGGCTGTGAAAAGGAAACAATGGTGATGTCTACTTCACTCATAGGCTTGCTGAGATGTTTAAGAATAAGTACTCAAAACATAGATAAGTCAGTGTCTCGGGCACAGTCTCTGGGGCACAGCATCTCAGGCTGTCTAGCTTCTGGCCTCCTCCTCTCTGCTGAGTAACCTCACTAACCACTTTCCTTCTAACCCCCCTGGCTGATCCTCCAAACTCACCTTGCATGTAAGGCAAACCCTGGGGTAAGGTACAGAGGTGGGGAGAAGGTGGAAGGGAGGGTGGGAGCTCCTCCTGGGGTCTCTGATTTCTGAGAGGGGAGTTGTGTTTCTGTATTCCCTTTAACTTGTCTATTGCTGTAACTGTTCCTGTCTATTGTGTATATCTCTGCTTGTACATTGTGCTGAGCTGCAAATAGAGCTTCAGCCCTCAACTTCCCGCTGGCTGAGTTCTAGTCTGGGGGATTTTCCAAGTGTGTGGGGGGGGGGGAACTCCCAAACCATCACATCCTGCCGCTCAGAAGGAGGTGTTGAGGTGCTTATCCATGCCAGCAAAACAAGCAGGAGATGCTGACACTGAGGGGAAAAAAATTGAGAAGGTGAAATAAAACTGGTGAGGGGCAATGAATTGGTTGATGGGTTGTTCCTCTGCAAGTCTGCTGTTGCCCCAGTAAAACACTTCTTCCCAAGGCTTTCTTCTCACTGCGACTTCATTCTTCCGAAAGCTCTTCATTTAGAATATGGGGAAATTTCTGTCAGCTGCATAAATAATTTCCCCCTTCTGAAACTCAAAACTCCAGGGAACTCTTTAAAATCATCCTGTCTCTTTACAGGTACACCCAGAAGCAGCTATTAATGAGAGAAATAATAATAATTAAGAGAGAATGTCAAGACAGTCTATGAACTAAAACTGTAGGCTAGAAGCATTTTATGGTGCCATGTGTGAGACAGACCCAGACAGCAGGTATTGCAAACTGGGAGAAATGCAAAATTTCTACAATAGTTTGGATGCTCACACAAACAGAAAGCAGCAGGTTTCAAGGCAGCTGTCAGGATTTTGCATATAAATGTTAGTGATGAAATATACCTTTACTTTAAAAATGTTTTTCTAAACTAATTTTGTTAGTTCAGATCTCTCTGAAGGGTTACCAGATTGTGTATTTTGCTCTGCTTTTAATAAGTCTATCATTTTAATGACCCACTCTGGGTTCTTACTACCTGGCTGGCTGGCAGAAACTAGCTAACTGCCATAAGGATGAAATCATACCTTCAAATGTTTTGCAAAATTATTTAACAGGGGAAAAAAAAATGGGCCATCTGGCATGCTTACAATGAAGAGCATGAAGAACAACACCTCTTTGAAGAATTTACTCAAATTAGACTTGGCTACTACATGCCAAGAAAAGAAGGAAGTTTCACATTAGGCTAAGTTGATGAAAATTAGTGTATACTCCTTATGTGATATATAGCAAATGCAATGCTGGTCCAAAAATTCAGGAAAATGTAAAAAAAGCTCATTCTCTGAATGTCTTTCTGCCACATATCAGTGTACAGTTCTGGAGCCCCCAGCACAGGAAGGACATGGAACTGTTGGAGTGGGTCCAGAGGAGGCCACAAAGATGATCAGAGGGCTGCAGCAGCTCTGCTATGAGGACAGGCTGAGAGAGTTGGGGCTCTGCAGCCTGGAGAAGAGAAGGCTTCCAGGAGACCTTAGAGTAGCCTTCCAGTATCTGAAGGGGGCCTACAGGAAGGCTGGGGAGGGACTATTGACAAGGTCTTGCAATGACAGGACAAGGGGCAATGGGTTTGAACTGGCAGAGGGAGATTTAGACTGGATGTTAGGAGGAAGTTGTTTACAGTGAGGGTGGTGAGACACTGGCACAGGTTGCCCAGGGAGGTTGTGGCTGCTCCCTCCCTGGAGGCGTTGAAGGCCAGGTTGGAGGAGGCCTTGAGTGAGCTGTACTAGTGGGAAGTGTCCCTGCCTATGGCAGGGGGTTGGAACTAGATGATCCTTGAGGTCCCTTCCAACCTTACCATTCTCTGATTCTATGACTTAAGTTCCTTTGCCTCTTTGTAAATGTGACAGCACAGCCCTGAAGAACAAAAAAATCCTGTGATTCTGACATCTCTGTCCTCAAATTTTGTGTTGGCTTTGACAGAATCACAGTTTTCAGCAAAATACTTTGCCTATGATTTTCAGTCAGTTCAACCAAGTGGCACAGAGACCTTGGTCTCAATTAAAACTGTGGTCTTTGACATAGATAACAGAGCTCACAGGCAGGGAAATCATACAGGGCAGAGTTCCTCGGCCAGGCTGAAACTTCTCTCCTTCACAGAAAGAAGTGAAAATCAGATTTGGCTTTCAGGAGCCTGAAAGGGCAGAGCTGAGCTGAAGTTTCATCTCAAGGACTTCACCGAGATCTAGCAGGATGTGTGCAGCAGCTGATGTCTGTCCTCTTTATTCAATGAGACCTTGAAGTGCACCTTTAACTTAAGTAGGTTGTGGTAACCTTCTGAGGCCTATACTAACTTTCCGTTTATAGAAATCAAACTTTGAACCCCAGGGAATGAAAGTAGGAGAATGTAATTGCCTATCTAGTCACAGGTATAAGATTCAGAGCACATGAAACAGAAAATGGGGCTGAAAGTACAACATGAATTTGAATTTCAGGGCAGAAGGGTACATGTAGACCTTACGCTGAAGAAGTACCTTCAAGTTGCTTAAAGTTCTTGCGTGTGAGTTTTCAGGTTTTGTGGCTCAGAAAGCAAAGACATGCAAGGAGTTAGCGTGACCATGGCAAGCCACTTTCACCACAAAGCTCCAGCATGACCAGTGATAAAGGCCAGATGACAAGAGGTATAAATGACCACCACAAGAGATCCTCCAGTGCATCATGAGAAAAGGGGAGCTGACTAATCTTACTCTACCACTTGCTCTCAGTGCAAAGCCCTTTATAGTATGACATTTGTCAGAAGTATCTCATGCTCAGAGGACAAAAGGAAGGAGACTAGTGATCCTTGGACAACTGTTGCTCACCATTAGCTTTAGAAAGCTGCCTTTCAAATAGCAAAATGCTCTAAGTCATCTTGTTTGCTTCCTTCTGAGGTTACCCTCTTACCATCAAAGCAGTTCATCAACAGACCACTGATAAACTTACTACCAACAGAAGTAGTTCCTTTTTCTACTACTGGAAGAAATGCAAAATTTCAATTCCTCAAATGAGCTATACCACTGTGGCACTTCTTTGGGCCTGGGTTAGAGGTACACCATCTTAATTTAGTAGAATTTTTCTGTCAGCTTAGTTAAATGCATAGGTAAGTGTGCTGATTTGAGGCTAATTGGAATATTTTAATGGAGAAAATCATATTATAGGCTGTGAAAAGAAAACACTGGTGACGTCTACTTCACTCATAGGCTTGCTGAGATGGATAAGAAAGGAACACAAAACATAGCTAAGGCACTCTCCCTGAGAGCCTCGGGCTCTCTAGCTGTTTTGGTCTGGACCTCTCTGCTAACTTAACTAACAACTTTCCTTCTAACCCCCCTGGCTGATCTTCCAAACTCGTCTTGTGCGTGAGCCAAACCCTGGGGTAAGGTACAGAGGGGGGGAGAAGGTGGGAGGGTGGTTGGGAGCCCCTCCTGGGGACTCTGATTTCTGGGAGGGGAGTTGTGTTTCTGTATTCCCTTTAACTTGTCTATTTCTGTAACTATTCCTGTCTATTTTGTCTATCTCTGCTTGTACGTCGTGCTAAGCTGTAAGTAGAGCTTCAGTCCTTAACTTCCAGCCGGCTGAGTGTAGTCTGGGGAATTTTACATAGTGTGGGGGGGGGGGCAGGGAACTCTCAAACCATCACAATAAGACTTCATCTTTTTTCAGCAGTAGTGCTGGTTTGTGTTTTTGTCTTGTTTTTTAAACTGCCAATATATTTTTCCAAAAACGAGAGCTCAGATGGCAATCTGACATTTTTTGGTATGAAAAAGCTTTAGACCATGAAGAAAAAAGAACATATCTTTACACAGAAGTTTGAGAAATACGAATTCCTTTCTTCTTTCTTGTGAAGTCCAACTCTTTTTGTCACGTTTGCACTTATCAAGCAGGTGATCAAGAGATCACTTTTTGTAATCGAGCATGATGACTGCAAATTCAAAAGGGCAGGCTGGAATGAAAAGGAATATAGAAAAAAGAAGGTGAAGAACACTAGTTCTCTAGTTCTACTATTTCACCTATCCCACTATTCTGCAACAATGGAGAGAAACAAATGAGTGAAACTGTTGTAGGAGATCATAATACACCTGCTAGTGTTCCAGGGTGTGCTGGTAAGTAGTAAACCACAAAGGCTGAAGTATACACACTGCGTATTAATAAAAGGCGTGATGGAGGGCAGAGAAATCCAGCTAGTCCGTAAGGCAGATGTGGTGGCCTAGGAAATGAAAGGCACCCCGTATCAGACATGGCCTAGGAGTCTGTGCCGTTATTTCCACAGTGGCCATGCAGTGTCCTGGCTCCAGTTTGTCTGAAGGTGGATGTGGGACCACAGGGTGCCTTCTGCAGAGGAAAGAGGCTGCCCAAACGAGGTTAAAATGTGTGATACCGGGCTCCCGGAGCCCTGGTGTGGGGCAGGCTGAGGGCTACCTCAGCACCAAGACCCTGACATTCCAGTCTTCAGAGAGGACTCGTCCCGAGCAGGGCAGTGAGAAGGGCTCCCAACAGGGCCCGTCGGAGTGGCACACCCGCTTCTCCGCCCTTGCACGAAGCCGGCGGGGCCGGGTCGAGGGATAGGAAGGGAGGCATAACCTCAGCGAGGCATGAGCGGCTCCCGGCTCACCGAGGGGACTTCCCCCCGGCTCCGTGGGGAGCATCCTCGCTAGTCGGCCTCGCCGCCACTCCGACAACCGAAGCGGTTGTAAACCGGTTTATGCCCAAGGCGATTTGCCCATAATCCGTTTGGCTTCCCAGGGCGGGAGGCGGGGGGCAGGCGGGT
The DNA here is from genome assembly GCA_013399055.1 of Ramphastos sulfuratus. Lineage (NCBI taxonomy): Eukaryota > Metazoa > Chordata > Aves > Piciformes > Ramphastidae > Ramphastos > Ramphastos sulfuratus. The sequence continues at coordinate 66,796 of WBNM01021586.1, read as the reverse complement.
GTGCGCGGCGCCCGGGGAGCCCCCGGGGCGGTGCCGCGGGCGGGTAGGGGGCGGCGGGGGCGGGCTCCGCGCCGTGCACCGGAGGACACGGCGGCGGTGATGATGTGAGAGCGGCGCGGCAGCTGCAGGCCGGCTCCCCCGGGAGCCCGGTGGCCGTGGGAGGGAGAGGAGCCGGGCGGGGAAGGGAGGAGGGCGCCTGGACGGGGCCGGGGGAGAAAAAGGGAGGAGCGGGGCCAGGGGTGGTGGTGGTGGTGAGGGGGGTGGGGAGGAAGAGCAGCGCTAGGGAAGCGCTGCCGGCTGGAGGAGCGGTAGTGGCGGGGGAGAGCGCAGCCCGCTGTAAACTGCTCCGCTGCCCGTCGGCGCTCTTCCCGCGGAGGTAGGGGACCTGCTGCGGGGTGATGGAGAAGCATGGGTACCCTTCCTATAGCGCCCGCAGCCCCGCCTGGGAGGAACTGGTAGGTACATGCGTGCCTTGCCGTTGCACGGGCATTTCCTACCCTTTTTCCTGCCTGTATTGTTCAGCCGGAGGGTCGGGCTGTCATCTTTATCGGTGCTCACCCTTCCCCTCCCCTTCCCATCTTCCGACCCCGCTCCGTGCCAGATCCTGGCTGCCGCCTCTCGTCCCCTCCCCGCGAAGAGCGGGGGGTGGGAGCCTTTCGCCCCCGCCGTGTCCGGCCATTTGCTGTTGAGCTCGTCCCTCCGGGAGACAGGGAGTTCATTGCCCTTTCTGTGTTTCACTGCCCGGGTGGAAAGCCTGGGATTAGCACCGAGAGCCTTGCCTCCAACTTTGCCATGGGAGGGGGCGGGAGGATCGGATGTTGATACCGTTAAACGCCTTCTCTTAGCACAGCAGAAGAAACGTGTCCAGCGACGGGAGGCAGTTTCCAGAAGGAGACACTATTTTATTACTGTATGTTCCTTCTTCTGTAGCCAGGCTGGGAATCGCTCCCATTGTGGCAAGAAAGCCGAGGCTGGGGTACTCCGCTGCCACTCTGCTTTGTGAGGTGCGAAGAAAGGGCATGCCTTTCGGGTCCGACAAAGGGAGGAGGCGAGTGCCCAGACTGGCCAGGAGGAAAGCTGTGGAGTGGTGTTTTTGCGATTTGTTTAAGCAACTCAAAGACCCTCCTTCCAGCTGAAGGAAATCATGTCACCGGCATCCTCAGCAGGCGATAAAATCAGATTTCCCTTTTCAGGGCCGTCTGGTCCCGCTCTTGGGCTTTTCTCTATTGTGCAGCCACACACACATCAAGCAGGGAGGGCTAAAAATAGGCTTTGGGTAGCTACATGGGAGATTTAAGGCTGTCTGAGAGGTCAAGGCTAGGCTGTCTCTGGCCCTGAACTTGTTGAGGTGATGTGAAGCATAGACCCACACTACTGCCAACCTCCCCTTTAGATGACTGTACTATGTTTTGCTAAGTCGTTATGTTGGTCCAGGGCCCCTGGTTTTACTTGTAACTACAGTTTTAAAGAACAGACAGAGGAGAGCCACATTTTGCCTGGCTCAGCATACTTGCTCCCAAGAAAGCATCAGCCCAGCTCTGAAGATACTCACACCAAACTTCAGTTCATCACTTTCCCTGTTAGGATTTGTCACCCTCCCAAATACATATTTACTAGCTTCGTTTTTGTTGTGAAGTTGGATACCCCCCTTCACTGTCTTCTGCAGTCCCTAAGCCTTGAAGCTGCTGCTGTAGATGTAGCTGTGATAGAGAAAACAGCTGTATGTGTGTTCCGGTAACATGGATCAGGCAAGAAAACCCTGGAATTTTTGCCTGAAGAGATGAAGACATCGTGGGAGGAAGGTGGCAAAGCTGATTCCTGTGAATGTGTTATCCTATTAAACAGTGACATTTAAATTGGCTGCCGTCACCCAAAACTCAGCTGAAAGTCAGGAGGTGGATGGATTGCAGTCTGTCAGCTTGGAAACGTGGAGTCCTGGCTGAAGCATCCAAATCTGTTTCCTTCTGTGTGTAGGGCTGAGAAAAACAAGGAGCAGGGCTTTTTTTTCCTTTTTTCCTCCCTCTAGTTCCCCCTCCCCCAGTAAGGGCCAGGATATGGGTCATGTTTATCATTTCATTGCTGCATTTGTTGAAGAGTACATCCATGAATGCAGTTTTAAGGTTAACCACTGTGCTGATTTCCTTTACAAGACTCTAATTTCAACCATACTTCTCAATCCTTTACCTGGTAACCTGCTGGTAAAATACAGTCTTTGTGGCAAAAGCCACATTGTTCTTCTTTGTATCTACTTGTAAACAGGCTTTTTATTTTAATGGAGACAAAGAATGATTTAGGTGAAGAACTGTGTAAGGAAGGGGAAGAAAAGTGCCCAGACTATCTCCCTCGTTCACAAAACACAGAAAAAGAGCAGCAGGAGAAACTAGTTGCTGCAGGTTTTGAATCTGTACAAGTTCAGTATCTATGCAAATTGTCAGAAGCCATTGGGAAGTGCTGTTTCTATAGCTGTTTTGAGACCTAAGTGGTGGACATCAAATGGAGCCACAAGTCCTTTGCTTATCAGGGTTGGATTTATGTGTGTGTGCAATGTCAAAATTCTGTCAAATCCTTTTCCGAATTCACAGCTCACTTCCAAATGGAAAATCTCTTCCAGACTTTTTACTAAGAGTTGCATTAGACCCTCCATGATGGAGCTAAATAGAAATAACAGAAAATGTAAGGCTCATCCTGCCTTTTCCCAAGAGAGATTCAGTGGCTTTGTAACTCAAAATATATATAATACATGTCTTATAAAATTCTATACTCGACTTTCATATTTTATATGAGACCTGATTATTGACTTTACCTTTCCCCTGAAATGCACAGATAGGTCTTAAAAGTTTTGAAAAATGATTTTTTATTTTGATGATGTCTACTGGTTTACACCTTTTCACTCTGAAGCATTCAACACATTTCTGTAACTTACAGGATACAGGAGTGCCTCAGCTACACCTGAAACAGTCACATGTGATATGGTTACTCTCTTTAACAATAGTGTGCATACATTCTGTTGTATTTTGGCTTCCCCTTTGGTCAGTAAGGAAGCCAAGAAAGAATAACATTGCTAATTTGATCTGCAGAGGGAGTTCAGGCAGGCAGAACTTAAATTAATTTGCTCAGTGTGGGAAGCCCAGCTAAAAACTATAGTTGTTGATAACTACTAAAATGCTGAAAGATTGAGTAAAATATTTTAAACACGATGAATAATGAATTGTTAACCTGACACATATAACCCTATTAATCCAGATCCCCTCAGGACAACTTTTTGAGGTGAAGGAAAAAAAAAAAAAAAGTATTACCTTTCAGTTTATAAATGCCAAAATAACCTAGAGAAAAAGAGGTAAATATGCTTGTTATGAAAGGAACTAACATTAGAGCTGAGTAATGTATGTTCCTAGACTCAAATAATGCATTAATCTCCATTATAAACTATAATCTCCAGCACAGCTGGAGTGTATGTGTATTTGGATTTTTTTTCTACATTGCATATGCATTTTAGTGACACGTATTCACTTGCTGGGATTGGATGTGGTCAAGTTAAAATGTTCTCACAGTGCATATATGTACCCAGCACTTCCAAGATTCTTTGAATATAAAGGGCAGATCATCAGCTGATTTCAATTGCCATAGGACAAATGATGTCAGTGGAGCTGTTTTGTATCAGTTGAGCATCTCCTTTTAAATGCCAACCTTTCTTTATGTGTTTTTTTTTTTACCAGTCTTCTCTTGCTTCAGTCAGGAAATCTAAGGCAATTACTAAGAAGCATGAAACTGAGTATATTAAATGAAAGACACAGCTTATATAAATATTGCATGTGTTTTTAACAGCTGAATATAGCCCCATATTCTTCAGAAGCCTGACTTGCACAAGTGTAGTAAATACCACTTGCACCACAGTGTTCACAGCTGTATTCACTGAGCTAAAATGTGCTATTCAGTATTTCTCACACTGAGTCTAACATAGATCACCTGGGAGAACTTCAGGCAAGATGAAGGAATGGAATTCAAGTTGGTAGTCCTTTTAGAGGCAAAATTTCATTGCTATCTTAGGCAGCTTTACCTGGAACTGGACCCTAAGTATCTATTAATGCCTCTGAAAAGAAAAACAATTGGAAACGGTGAAATCTAGAAAATTGTATTTGTACATATCCAATGCATACATTTGTAGAAACAACCTCCTATGCTGTCCTGAATGAGAAATTCAGGTACTTTCAAAAATGCTTAACAGTTGCTTGATTTCTGCGTTTTGAAGGACTCTAGGTGACAGGATTTTAGAGCCTGTAATTTCATGGATTCCACTACCCGCTTTGTAGAAACCATATTCTCATTGCACTGTAGTTGTGGGACATTTCCTGTCATTTGCAGATTTAGGTTATTACTGTTAAAAGCTTTGCATTAAGTAACCTGAGAGAACACCCCTAGTAATTATTTTTCATAGCACTATGAAGTTTATCAAGATACAGTGAAAGAGACTTGCTCAGAAGTGAAAGGCAGCTGCATTCTGTCCTCATAACCCAATTTTTGCATTTGGGCAGCCAGGAGCGAGGGAGGTCACAACATGGACGTGGAGCTGATGGAGTGGGTCCAGAGGAGGGCCACAAAAATGATCAGGGGGTTGCAGCACCTCTGCTACAAAGACAGGCTGAGGATGCTGGGATAGTTCGGCCTGGAGGAGGCTCCAGGAAGACCTAATAGCAACCTACCAGTACCTGAAAGGGGCCTACAAAAAGGACGGAGAGAGACTGTTTAGAAAGGCCTGTGGTGATAGGATGAGGGGCCATGGCTTCAAACTAGGGAAGAGCAGATTTAGACTAAACAGGTTCTTTACTGTGAGGGTGGTGGAATATTGGAATGGGTTGCCCGGGGAGGTATTTGGGGCCCATCCCTGGAGACAAATGCATAGCCCATCCAAGGACACATGATGCCCTTTGTACAGTTTAGGAAGGGTGCAGAAGATACAGTTGATAATTAAGCTCTGAAAGTGAACAGAAGATGAAGAATTGTATTTATTGCCCATTTCACCTAAAGATAGCATTTTACCAGCTTTTATGTATTTGAGATGAAATCTAGTGAAAGAAACCTGACACAGCCATGCAGATGCCTAAGGAGATCTCCAGCTTCTCTGCTGAGATTGTAATAGCTGTTGGATGTCACAGAAGCTGTTATATTTAAATCTCAAATTATTGTTACTATTTTTTCCATCTAATAATGACAAAGCAATGCATTTACATCCACTGCTAAATGGACACATCTTATAAAATTCAAGACAAGTTTTTAAATTAGTGTAACCAATTGTGAAAGTAGTTTGAAAACTAATTAGATTACTGTGTTGCTCTGGAAGATACTGATGCTGTGCTCCAAAACTTGAGTGAAAGGCTGGTTTTTTGCAATATACTTCAATCACTACTGGTTTTAGGATCAAGGCCTACATATGTAAGAAGCAAGCAACTAAGTGATATTTTATTAAAAAAAAACCCAACGATTGAAACTCAAAAGATGCAAATCTGGGGTCATGAATAGTACTGACTTCATGATCTTGAGTTCAAATGTCCTAGTCCCAAATGACACACCTGAGTAATATGCTGTCTTTGCATGCCTTTCCCCTTCACTGTCTCATCTCTGCTTTGCAACTGAATTTGGAAAGGTGCTCTCTGTGGGTGAAATGTCTACTTGTAAACANTGCAGAGTACAGGGGGAGAATGTCATTTCATACATGACCCTAGTTCTGTGATATAAATACTACAGCAGTCACATGCAGTGTATTTTGAATTTTTTTTTTAGTATGGGAACAAATTTAATAGTGACTATTGTTCAGGTAGTGCTATTTAATTTGCTTGAATGAAACAGTCAGTCTTACTGGTGTTCTGTTAGCACTAAGACATTCCTTGAATCACAGTTATATTTACAAACAATACATGCTAGCATTAATTAGCAAATTCTGTCTTCTTGTCCATTTGCAATGTTTGGTTGTTGTCTACCTTCAACAGACTAAAGGAATTGCAGTGAGATATGTTCTGGCATAATTTACTATTCCTGAAATTAACGCAGAGAAGAGAAAGGAAGGAGGGTGGAAAGAACAAGTATCCATAAATATTGCCCTTAACCTGTCTTTCTTCCTAGCCATACCACAAATTAACTGAGAGCAGTACATACTTATGCTTGCCCAAGTTTGATCCCATGTTTTTGGAAAAGAACTCCCTTTCTGGTGAAGAGAGAGGCAAGACAGGATCACCCCTTAGTTTCACATCTGGTCTGGAAGGAAAACGGACTACATGAAAACTTCATGTGTCTTGAGATGTGGCATTAATGCTAGGATTTAGGCCCTACTGTAATTCTAGTAGGAAGCATAGGGAATATGAGCAAAATTACTTTAAATTAGAACTTAGTAGGATTTTTTTTTTAATATAACTTTGGATTTAAAAAAACCCAAAACAACCACCAACTTAATATAAAAGTGAGGGCAGTAGAACTGTATTTGAAGTACCTAGTCCTGTAACACAGAACTAAGCCACAAGACCTGGAAGGCTTCATGGACATACTTAATTTCCCCTACTATGAACAAAAATCCCAATAAAAGAAATGGGATAGTCTGGATTATGTTAAATTAAGATGTGGCAACGTGCCTGCACTGTAGGATAGGTTGTATGCTGTGGGTTTCACTTCATTTCTCATTAACTGCTTTCTATTTAGGCACTGTGGCATTGTATTAGTGTATTAAGAGATGTCAGTTCCCATTCTAGAAATATAAATAGAATTGTGGGAATATGGAAGCCACAAGTATTGATTGCTTTCTCATGTTTAATCTGGTCCGTGAAGCTAAGAGTTGTGTGTTTTATTTAGTATTGCTCTGACTTAAATGCTTATTTTGAACACTGACTACATACAAGCCACAATAATTTCAAAACCCCACAATTCAGAACATGTGGTGACATTTTGAGATCGTGTGAGCTGCCAGATCTGAAATTAAAAGAGAAAACTGACCCTTTCTTTCCCCAAAAGTAAAATCTCATCTTTTACAAAGACAAAAATGAACAGAATAATAATAATAATCAGTAAAATAATTGGAAATCAGTATATGCATTTGCCTAAATTGTCCAATGCTTCCATGCTGAAGGATACCACCAGGCTCAGGACTTAGAGAGGCATGGATAAGGAACTCACTGCATTAGATGCTGTCCATTCAGTTCCCAAAGGGCACCCTGTGCTCCCAAGGGAAAACTCCACAATCCGTGGCAGAAGAGGTGAGTGGGAAGGCCACCCGCACTCAGAGCCAAGCGGTTTCGCTGTGCTTGCCTGAGATATTTAGAACTTGGCTTTCCACCTCCCACTGGCCGTCACCTGCTTTTGGGAACCGCGCGGCGTTGTGTAATGAGGAGTCCGAACGCAGTGTGCTGGGGTACCAGAGGGCAGCTCTCAGCCTCTGCCTTGTCCACTTCCCGAACCTCACTGGGCTCTATTCACGCGCGGACGTCCGGAGAAGCCTGGGCAGGTGTTGGGCGCCCCGCAGGCCCGCCCCGCCTGCCTTCGCCTCTTTCGCCCCTCGGACTCGCCTCGCCGCTCCAGCTCTCACCTGCGGTGCGGCTCTCTCCGTCCCGACCCATCCGGGCCGGCACCAGTACCAGCGCTACTCGGCGCCCTCTGGCGCCGGCTCCCGCTCTCGGCGGCTCCCCGGTGGCCGGGACGCAGGGGGCAGGGCCCGAACTCGTCCGCTCCGGCTCCGCCCGCCGGCGGGTGGCGGCCCTCCCGTTCCTTGCGAGCAGGGAGCGGGGACCTCCGTAGCTGACCCAGGCTCGGGGCTCATCTCTGTGAGAAGAGTCAGCGAAAGATGGCGGCCGAGCAGCCCGCTCCGCTCCGCCAGCGCCCGGCTCTGTCCCCGCTGCCGCTGCCTCCGTCCCCTCCCCCCTGCACCGCCTCTTTCCCCACCCTCCCGTACCGCCTCCGCCTCCTCCTCCTCCTCCTCCCCGGGGAGGGGAGCGGCAGCGGCTGCCCTGGCTGAGCCGGGCTCGTGTGCTCTCTCTCGGCAGGAGTCCGGGAAGATGGCCGGGGCCGAGTCGGGGATGAGCGGCGCTGGGATCCCGCAACAGCCCCAGCCCCAACCCCCGACGGCGGTGGCGGGGCCGGCGGACGAGTCGTCGGACAGCGAAGGGGAGCACGAGGGCCCCCAGAAACTCATCCGGAAAGTGTCCACCTCGGGCCAGATCCGCAGCAAGGTAAGAGGCACAGAAGCCGGCGAGCCCCGCTCCCTCCGGGGCAAGTTTCTCCATCCCCATCCTAGAGCGAGGGCCGAGCCGGAGCCGTGGGCGGCCGCTGCATCCCGCCCGCATCCCCGGGAGCGACGGCGGGGGGAGGTTGTGTGTGTGAGGCAGCCGTGCCTCTTCCTTCCTTCCCTCACCCCTCCTCCCCGTCCAGCTGTTGCGTCCACATCTGTCCCTGGCTGGCAGGAAGAGACCCCCAGGGTGGCGGAGCTTTGCAGGGCCGGAGGGGATGCCGCTTGTCCCGGCGGCCGGCAGCCGCCCTGTCCTGCCTGGCGTCCTGGGTGTGGGGGGAAGCGACGGGCTGCCTCCCTCCGGCTTCTCTTACTCGGCGGCGAGAACCGCTGCCGCGGGGATCACACCCTGCCTCCCCACAGCGTGAGTGGGCTGCTTCAACGAGCTCTTCCTCCCCGACTTTCCTTCCTCTCCCGTCGTCTTCGCCCCCGGTCCCGGTGGGCCGCCGCCGTGCCCTCCGCCGGAGCGGCAGGCAGCGACGGCAGGAAACCCGAGTGGCACATCGGTCTGCGCTGGGAGCGGGAAGGGAGCGAAGGAGGGAAACGCGGTTTCCACTGTGAAAGGCACCCCTTGAGATAGGGATAAACTTGTACGTCCTCGCTCGTGGGGTTGGGTACGTTAAGCAGCTGTCAGAATTTCAGGTTAATGCAGTTTTTGCGCTGTGTCGAGCTGCTGAAGTCATCCTGGTGGAATTAACCTTTTGATGGATGGTGGTGTATTTACATCACGTTTTTTTTCCTGTGAAGCGAACTTAAGCAGGCATGTATTTAAAAGTATAAAAAACGATATCAACTTACTTTCTCTGGAAATCCCATGATTTTCTACAAAGCATGGTCTATGTTCAGTCATGGGCTCAGCATAGAACCCTGTTTGTGAGAGCTGATGGGTGCAGTGACATTAAGATCAGAATTTTTGCTGTAAGCATCTGGTTTGAGGGGCAAAGTGGCTCCATGCAGGTTCGGATAGGTCATACTTAACGTTTTGATTTCTACACAGCAGATCATGTGGTGGTGTTTCCTTTACAGAGCATCTATTAAAGTTAGAAAGGAGCTGTTGTGGAGTCCTGTCAGTGGTGCTGTCCTTACCTGGAGCTACCAATTCACACACTACATCCAACAGAAAGCACTGGCTGTTAAGGAGTAGTGTTATCTTGCTCTGTCAGGTGGGAAGCAGTTTTTTCCCTGAGACCTCCTAAACGCAGTGTATCATCTTGTCTTATTGCTAAATGTTATTTTTGCATTCGCAGTAGTTAGGCCTGTCTGAAGGGTTGTTATCTATAGTAAACAATGTGCAACTTTTGCATTATGTTGAGAGTATAGTCCTACACAAACTTCCATCTCTACACCACTCTGTGTGGCAGTCTTCAGAATGTGTTAAAAGTGATGGAACGTGGCACTTCATTAGCTGTGGGGGTGTTAAGTGTATTTGTGGGTTTGCTCTCACAGAGGTTGATACTTGTGTAAGGAGAATACATGGCTTATGAATGTTACTCAAACAAGTTTGTGAGCATGAGTTCCCAGCCAGTTCTTACCAGCTGTCACAGGTTGGTGGTATATTCTGTACCTGAGAGTTGTGAATGAATGCAAAGCTGTCCTGGCCTGGAGTTCTGAGACAGCTCTACAAGTGATGCTTTTGCCTATCTTAGTGTGCATCTCAGTTCTATTTCTGTGAATCAGATATATATATATATATATATATATATGAAAAACTGACTGCAGACGTAATTGGAGTCATAAAATGTTGCTTTCCTGGTTGCAATTTACAATAATATGCAACCCTGAATATAGCCATTTTTCTTTCCATTTAATTAAAAGTGATATATCTTTGTTAAAATGAGCCTTATGCTAAATAATTCAGTAGCACTTTATTTTATAACTCCTGATGCATTATTTAAAAGTAGCTATATATAGACAGACAACTCCCATTTAGTTAAGGGTGGTGTATGTTTGCTGTTGTAGTAGTTGGTGATCAGTGGTTACTTGAAACCACTAGAGCAAAGAACATCAGGGAGCAGCTCTTCTACTCAGCTTGTCCCTTTCATTCAAATTAGATTTGTTAAGCTTCACTTACTTGGTGACTCTGTTTGTAAGCTAAGGTTTTAATTAAATGGATTGGATTTGTCTTACAGCTAATAATGGACTTTTGAAAGAACCCCAAACATGTATATTACATTTATCATTCATGCTTGTGGGCTGTTTAATCCTGTGCTGCTTTTCTCTGAGGGTTGCTTATATCCTTACTTGAAGCATTTCAGCAACATTGTATTGATTACTTAGCTCAGAACTATACCAAAAAGTCTCTGCTGGTAATTGTTTTTATTTTACTTAAGGAAGATGTTATTTTTAGATGTTGTGGTACAGTTGCTAATTTGTGAAAGCTACCATATGGCACCACTTCACAGAATCATTCAGGAGTGGATTTTTCTAGTGTGTGTATAATAAGATTTAGCAAATGTATATATATGAGCAAATCCCTCTTGCCAGCACAAACATAAGTCTAAAGATTTCCAACACCTGTAGTGCTGAAAGGGAGCTTTTAAGCTTTGCTCTCTTCCTAAATAAAACCTATTAAATATTTGGCCAAGGGGACCAGGGGGTGAAAACCAAAAATGCAGAAATGAAGGAAAAAAAAAAAAGTCTATATTGGTAGATGTGATTACACTGAAGTTCACTGCTTGTTTGTGATATGCTAATCTTATGCTCACAGTTCTGCTTGGAAGTCATGTCCAGTTTTACCATGGCTTGCCCACATTGAATAACAACTTCCTTTGCAAACTGCTCACTTGTTTCCAGTGGAACTACTTTTACAGTAAACTGCTATGAGAAACAGATGAATGTCAGAGCTGGACACTTACTTCTGTTATGGGTGTATTTTTTAGGTTATTTATATGTATTCCTCACATTTTTAAGGGAACTTTAAAGGCATGTCTGTGTAAAAATGTGGCCATTATTAATTTCTCCAAATAGAAAACTTGAAGATCAACATATTTTTGGTGTCTGCAAACCTGAGGAGGGGAGAACAAGTTGGGGCGCAGAGGACTAAACTATTTGTTGAGCCAAAATCCTTGTTTGTGCCTAGGAGCTGTTTGCACAAGCCCTCTACTTGGTTGCAGAGTGACATTGTATCAGTAGATGTCTTCACAGGAGTCAGGAACAAAAATAATTAGCATTTTCTGAGATTAAAGCTAGCATCATCCTGGGAGCTGTTCTATCTGTGGAGCTTGTATGTGTTCCCTGGGTGAAATGCAAGGGAATGAACAGATGATAAGTACCTTGTGAAATTCAGCCAGTTTTGAGTCAAAATACCCAAGTGATAACATTGAACAACTCTAATGTCTACCCAGATCTCTCTCTAGTCTGGGAGACCTAAATATTTAGTACCTAAAAACTGTCTTCATGGGGAAAAAAGACCCCAAAACATTAATGAAACATACAATTTGTTTTTATGAGGACTTTGGAAACTGTAGTCAGATGGTTTTGAAGTAGTATATATGATGATCTGCAGTGTTATATTGGGGATTGAAGTAATGGAAAGTTCTCTGTGCATTTGTGTTAAACTTGGCTTCTTAAATTTTAAAGATACTGGTTAAGATGGGTAGTGTCAGTGTCTTCCTTCAATGAAAGAGATTGCTTCAGTTCTTGGGGTTACAGCCTGAAAATTCTGTCTGTCATTAGGTGGCTTCTGGTTTAAAATGATAGAATAGTTTTGGTTGGAAAAGACCTCTACAATCATCAAGTCCAACCCTCAACATGACATGAGATGGTGACTCCACCACTTCCCTGGGCAGCTTGTTCCAGTGCCTGACCATTCACTCACTAAAGAAAATTTTCTTAATATCCAATATAAAACTCCCCATGTGCAACCTGAGGCCATTTCCTCTTGCTAGTTTCTTGGCAGAAGACAGCAACAGCTGCCTCACTACGACCTTCTTTCAGGTAGCCATAGAGAGCAAGAAAGTTTTCCCTCAGCCTCCTCTTCTCCAGGCTAAACAATCCCACTTCCCTCAGCCACTGCTCCTTTCTTTTAAAGTTAATCACTGGAATGTAAAGTATATTCTTAAAACATTGTTTAGCTTTAGTTCTTTATCTGTGGAACCTTTTGAGAAGGGAAGGTTCAAATTAGAGCTGGCACTTTTTATCTTTAAGTTCTGCTCATCTTGGGGATGAGCACAAGGAAATAGTCCTTGGATACAGGACATGGAAGGACATGGAAGTGTTGGAGTGGGTCCACAGGAGAGCCACAAATATGCTCAGAGGGCTGCAGCAGCTCTGCCATGAGGACAGGCTGAGAGAGTTGGGGCTCTGCAGCCTGGAGAAGAGAAGGCTTCCAGGAGACCTTAGAGTAGCCTTCCAGTATCTGAAGGGGGCCAACAGGAAGGCTGGGGAGGGACTATTGACAAGGTCTTGTAATGACAGGACAAGGGACAATGAGTTTAAACTGGCAGAGGGGAGATTTAGACTGGATGTTAGGAGGAAGTTGTTTGCAGTGAGGGTGGTGAGACACTGGCACAGGTTGCCCAGGGAGGTTGTGGCTGCTCCCTCCCTGGAGGTGTTCAAGGCCAGGTTGGATGAGGCCTTGAGTGACCTGTACTAGTGGGAGGTGTCCCTGCCTATGGCAGGGGGTTGGAACTAGCTGATCCTTGAGGTCCCTTCCAACCTTACCATTCTATGATTCTATACTGAGAAGAAGAGTCAGCACTTGAGCAGAATTTTGGTACTCTCTGCTAAAAACTGGGTATGAAGAATAGCACTTTTGTTGCTGACCTAGCTTCCGAGTTTAATGGGTCCATGTGCAATTAACAGGAAAACTCTGCTTGATACATGTTTTGCTCTCAAATCTGTGATTAGGTATCTGGCTCATGTTTATTTTTGGAGAAAGCAGAAATTCTGGAGCCGAAAGTGTAAGTCAGGAAGTGCAAGAAAATATGGGTATTGAGTGAAATAAATACCCTTGTACCTGGGAGAATGCTTGCTTTCTCTCCTTCACCCCCAGCAGTTTTTTTTAGTAAGGAAATTGTTGTAACATGGGGTATGTACAGAAACACAAGTGTAATTAGTGGAGAAGATACAGTGTTGTTTAGTTAAATGGCAAGAATTGTTACTAGAATTATCTGAGGTCTTAATATATATATATATATATATGTTTTTAGAGGTCCTAATTCATTATGGAGTCATAAAAGTAAATTAAGTTCCCCATGGTGTTTTTATTGACCTTACTGGATAACATCAGCCATTTAGGAACTGAGCCTTCAAAAAGTTTCTAACCTCTTCCATATGGTGACATTTGACAGTGCCAAGTCCCAGTAGTCACTTCCTGTTTGTTTCTGGTATACATTTCTCTCTGATTACTGTAGCTTCTTAATTCACCTAAATGGAAAGTGCTGTGATGGGTACTGGACTTAGACTTGATCAACATCACATGCAATGTAACCTGCATTTTCTAACTGTAATAGTGCCAGATTTACACAGGTGGATTCCTTTCTGGATAAGGAAACATGATTTTTACACACCAGAAGTTCTCAGGAAAATGCCATTGTAGATTCATTATTCCCTAAGTGGGGTCCTTTATGTGCATTAGGATTACCTGAATCTGCAATGCTTCAAAATATGTTGTAATTTGCAGTTTATTCTGCAAGTGCAGTAACATGTACAGTGTTGCTAAACTTTATTTTTGTGTTTACACAGCAAGAGGCAGAACTGAAGTGACCAAATGCATTCATAGTCATCTTCAAATTCTTGGCACCTAGCAGTGCTCACAGAAAAGACTGATGGTTGCTGCAGGATATTTATGTTCAGTATTTGTATTTTACATCATTTGGATTAAATTGGTTGTACTGTAGATCCACCATAGTAAAATGTTTCACTGGCTTTGTGTCTCAAGTGTTGTGAAATCTGGGGCAGTATCCTCGGGACCTCAGCCTTGTTTTTAAAGTGCAATATTCGGAATCAGTTCATCACTCTGTGTTCCTGATGTCTGTAGACACACATTGTGATGGTTTGGGAGTTCCCCACCCCCCCCTACACTTTGTAAAATCACCCAGACTGGACTCAGCCAGCTGGAAGTTAAGGACTGAAGCTCTATTTACAGCTCAGCACAATGTACAAGCAGAGATATACACAATAGACAGGAATAGTTACAGAAATAGACAAGTTAAAGGGAATACAGAAACACAACTCCCCTCCCAGAAATCAGAGACCCCAGGAGGGGCTTCTCAACCACCCTTCCACCTTCTCCCCACCCCTCTACCTTACCCCGGGGTTTGGCTTACACACAAGGTGAGTTTGGAGGATGGGCCAGGGGGGTTAGAAGGAAAGTGGTTAGTGAGGTTACTTGGCAGAGAGGAGAAAAGCAAGAAGCTAGACAGCCTGAGACTCTCCAGGAGAGTGCCTTACCTATGTTTGTGTTCTTAAACACCTCAGCAAGCCTATGAGTGAAGCAGACATCACCATTGTTCCCTTTTCACAGCCTATAATATAATTTCCTCCATTAAAATATTCCAATTAGCCTCAAACCAGCACACACACATTTATGCACAGAGTAATATATTTAAGGTTTCATATATATATATGTCTGTAAAAAATTAATTTTTTAGCATGAGATGTCAGGCAGGTAGTGGAGTCACTGTGCCTGGAGTTAAAAAAAGTGTGTAGACATGGCACATCAGGGCATGGTGGTGTTAAGTTGATGGTTGAACTTGATGATCTTAGAGGTCTTTTCCAACCAAAACACTTCTGTGATGTGCAGTATTTGTTGTGTCTCACACTGCTGTATCTCTACACTTTCAAAGAGTCAATTAATGGAAGATTTCAGCTAAGGACATGATAGTTTGGGGTAGCTAAAAATGATTGAATGCACTACATAGAAACAAGCAGGGTTAGGATGGAAAGAGTTACACTATTTAAGGCACAGTGGTCATTACCACTCCAGATTCTGACACATGTTTGTATAAAACTGAAATGAAATCTGCTAAGGCATTTTAGTGATGCATGTATTGGCAAAGCTTAAATTGCTAGCTGAGTATCAGAAAGGAGGAGTGTGTAACATTTTTCAGTACTTCCAAGCAGGTCTGCAAAGAAAATGTTGCTTTTGGTAATTTCTTCCCCCCTGCCCTCCCCTCCACCCCCTGCTCCCTCCTTTAGAATCTTTAAAGGATTAATGCTATTTTATATTAAAAGATAACATGAATTATACTTTTGCACAGCACCCCCCCCCAACAGCTGGTGAGCTTTGAATGTGAAAAGTCAAGATAATCACACTCTCATCTGTATTGTAAGGGGTTTTGATTGTTTTTTTCCCCAAAGAGATGGGGGATGCTTTTNCCCCTAACTCTCATATCCTGTCCTCATAGGAGAGCTGCTCCAGCCCTCTGATCATCTTCATGGCCCTCCTCTGGACCCACTTCAACAGTTCCATGTCCTTCCTGTGCTGGGGGCTCCAGAACTGTACACAGTACTCCAGATGGGGAGTGATGATCAGGTGAAACACATTGAGCTTGTTGTGTAGTTTAGAGAAAGAATTTCTGTTTGTTAAGAAGCACAAGAAAAGACTGATTCAAGAAGCAAGCAGTGATCTCTTGCTGAGAAGCCTTATCTTGTGAAGTTCATGTGCACAGTCCTGAAGACACATAGCAGCCATGCCAGAGCTGAAGAAGGGACTGTGCTATAGCTGGTTCTTTATCCATGTAAGGCCATATAGACATTTTGAATTGTTTCCAGTGGTTACATCAGAAACTGAGATGTGAGACTGCTATATGACTGCTGTATGACTACTGTATGACTAGCTGGACTGGCCAAGTTGGTTTGGATATCTGTAGCAGAATACCAAGAATTACAGTGATGTTGTAATTGAAATAAGGATCAAAAGAGTAGTCTGTCTGTCACAAACCCTTTATCTGAGGGGAAGTATTGAATCCTAGTGGCTGGCTGAAGGCAATAAAAGGCAGCTTAAACCACTGTTCTTGCTCTGGAATGCTCCAAAAGGTGTCTTGTCTCTCTTTTTTAAATTTCTTTTTTACCAAAAGACAATGTTACTCTCATTTTCTTTGACCAACTATGCTTCTGGCAGGCCACGTATAGAACAACGTATACAGTCTGGAGGAAGGATGTGCTGTGTGGTTGTGTGTGGATTGATTGAAGCTCAGAATACTGAGTCTTGGGCATAAAAGAATGAATCTGTGGCCATTCTGATATTATGGATGTTTTCTTCTGATAATATCTGAAGGGGGGCCTACAGAAAGGCTGGGGAGGGACTATTGACAAGGTCTGGCAATGACAGGACAAGGGGCAATGGGTTTGAACTGGCAGAGGGGAGATTTAGACTGGATGTTAGGAGGAAGTTCTTTACAGTGAGGGTGGTGATACACTGGCACAGGTTGCCCAGGGAGGTTGTGGCTGCTCCCTCCCTGGAGGTGTTGAAGGCCAGGTTGGAGGAGGCCTTGAGTGAGCTGTGCTAGTGGGAGGTGTCTCTGCCTATGGCAGGGGGTTGGAACTAGATGATCCTCGAGGTCCCTTCCAACCTTACCATTCTATGATTCTATAATTAAGACATAGTTCAATGTCTTGTGAACATCGTTCAGCAGCTCACTTGCAGAGGAATCACAATACCAGTGGTCTGTTCTAGATGGCTGTTGAGCTTTTGAGATTTTTTTGGTAGTTATTTGTGACACAGGTGAATGTGTTGCTATAAAGCTCCTCACAGCATGGCTAACTTTGTTATTTTTTTCCTGCTTGATACATTGGTACATGGACTTTGTCTTTTATGAAGAATGAGAACTCTTTCTTTCACCTTTTAACTTACCACCTTCTTATATTACTGTTTTGTCCTTCCTACATCCAGAAACTAAGTTGCATTATCTAAAATCTTCTTTTAAAATCCTAAGACCAGGCTTCTAATTGCCTGTGTGGTAACCACAACTCTATTCTACTATATTCAAACCATAACTCTCAATTTGCCACCAATGGAAAAAAAAAAAACCAAACCAAAAAGCTTAGCTTGGGGGCATCCATAACTCCCACCCTTCACATCATCATAAAAACAAACCTCATTCTTTCTTAATGTAAACTGCATTTATCACAGCAAACAGGCTTAATGCTGACCTCAGATAAATGTTATTTTGCTGATATGTTAAAAAGAAGACCACTGCATTAGATGCTATTTAAAAGAAGAAGACCACTGCATTAGATGCTATTTAATAGATTTATTCTTGTAAAACATTTTAAAATTAAATAAGAGATTTATTCTAGTAAAACATTTAAGCACATACTGAAACACTTGTCCTGTATGCCTTTATATGATTAATTACTTCTTAAAATTAAGCCAGTGCTTAAGTGCTCATTGGATATGTGCCATAAAAAAATTCATATGCTAAGTCAGAATGTAGCTGACTTATAAAACTTTTACTGCATGGAAATTATCCTGATATATTGTGTAATTAT
This sequence comes from Ramphastos sulfuratus, assembly GCA_013399055.1. Classification (NCBI taxonomy): domain Eukaryota; kingdom Metazoa; phylum Chordata; class Aves; order Piciformes; family Ramphastidae; genus Ramphastos; species Ramphastos sulfuratus. The sequence continues at coordinate 49,098 of WBNM01021586.1, read as the reverse complement.
GAGAGAGAGATTTTTTTTTTTAAATTTTCTTTTTGTTTTTCCAGCTAAGTTTTTCATTTGACTAATATTCCTGTTCAGGAATATTTCACCGCTTAGATACTGAAAGCACAATAATAAAACCCTGAGTTGTACTCCTGGGAGAGTTAATGCTATTGTAATGAATTCAGCAAGGTTTTATGCTTGATGAGAATTTATTTATTAGATGGGTGGTGTGAGATTTACGATGATCTAAACCATTCATTTCCTTGCCTTTAAACGTTGGAGGATTGCAAATGGTGTGAGATGGCTCTACATTATTGTCACTTAGCAACCTTAATAGGGTTTTCAAGCTGAATAGTAGCTTGTGGGTGGTGAGTCTCCCTATGTGTTTGCAGGGTAGGAAGCAACACAAGCCCTTAAGTGGGCAGCTAACAGGAGGATGTGTGTGCAGCCCATGCCTGGGTCTAGATGTGCTTGCTTAGGAGAGCTGGCCATGCACTCGGTGTCATTTTGCACTTCTGGCATAGTTTCGTGCTGGGAAGATCTGCTGAGGTTTTTCATGCCTGTGGAGATTTAAGTGGATCTAAAGGGCTGTCATGCTGCTCTGGTCAGTTATGTCCTGTTGTGTGGTTGCTTAAATTTAGCAACTGATTTTGACTGGCTTCAGTTTGACAGCTGGTAGTCCTTGCTGCTGCAGTGGTGCTTCAGAGAGAGAGGGAGAACAGGTTCTGCCCAGCTCTTGGAGAGAAGGATGTCTCACTCTGGCTCACCTAAGGATGTTAGAAAGGATTGGCCTGGCCAACCAGCAGTCCTGGCCACCTGTCAGGCAGAGTCTTCTTCCCTTTGCACACTGTGAGGATGGGCATATACTTCTGTGTTTGTTTCAGTGCTCCCAGAGAGACATCTTGCTTCTTGTTCTCTCCCTCCTTTCCTGCCTGCTCCTGCCATGGTTTCTTCAGTAGTTTGAACAGGAAAAGAGTGACATTCCTTTTCCTTTGAGCTTGTGCCTCTGCAAGGTTTCTCCCAATAATCTTCATAAAGAAAGGAACTGTCTCTCCTGGCTTTGCTGGGACAGAATCACAGACTAGCAATGGGCTGCAGGCCATTAAGAGTTCTGAGTCAGCCGGGGCAGCTGACCTGAGCTGGCTCACAGGTGTGTCCTAGACCATGAGCATCATACTCTGTATAAAGGAAGAAGTTTGCTGTGGAGAAGGGAGCATCTCATTAGAGCCTCACCATCTGGCTTTGCCTCACCCTGCTCCCCAGGACTGCTTTCTTGGATATTGTGATTGCTGTACTTTTGCTGAGTATAACTTTATATCTCTGTTATTGACACTGGTATTCATTTGGCTATTTCATTAAAATCCATTTTCATTTCAACCTGTGAGTCTTATCTCCTTTTTGTGATTCACTTCGTCTGCTGGGGATGGGTCATCAGATGATAGAGTAACTGCTACACTTTAGCCTCAGATACAAGCTAAATGTAGATGCTGCCCAAGACCAAAAGCTTGTTGGGTGTGAGGTCTGTGTAAGGATGCAGATCTATGAAGTATGATGGATGCAGATCTATGAACTCTGGATAGTTTGTCTGACCTACCTCCTCTTTCGGTAGTACTGATCAATCTTGAGAGCAGGTGGTTCCCTGGGGAGCTATTGACTTGAAAACTAATGCTCCATTTCCCCTTTTCTTCGGGCTACTGTTTGGAGTTTTATTGGTTTTGTTTTGTTTTGTTTCTCTGTTTTGTGTACGTGTCCCCTTTCTGCTGCCTTCCCTCCCTGCCTTTGATCACAAAACACAGAATGTTAGAAGTTGGAAGGGAACTCCAGAGATGGAGTCCACCCCCCCCTGCCAACAGCAGGATCACCTGAGGTAGTCTGCACAGGAATGCATCCAGGAGGATGCTTGCTTTCGAAAGTCTCCAAAGAGAGAGACTCCACAACCTCTCTGGGCAACCTGTTCCAGGGAGCTTCTTGCAAGTAACTTTATGGACAAACGCTGACTGGCCTCAGTCTCAGACTTAGAATCATAGGATGGTAAGGTTGGAAGGGAGCTCAAGGATCATCTAGTTCCAACCCCCTGCCATAGGCAGGGACACCTCCCACTAGTACAACTCACTCAAGGCCTCCTCCAACCTGGCCTTGAACACCTCCAGGGAGGAAGCAGCCACAACCTCCGTGGGCAACCTGTGCCAGTGTCTCACCACCCTCACTGCAAACAACTTCCTCCTAACATCCAGTCTAAATCTCCCCTCTGCCAGTTCAAACCCATTGCCCCTTGTCCTGGCATTACAAGACCTTGTCAATAGTCCCTCCCCAGCCTTCCTGCAGCCCCCTTCAGATCCTGGAAGGCCACTCCAAGGTCTCCTGGAAGCCTTCTCTTCTCCAGGCTGCAGAGCCCCAACTCTCTCAGCCTGTCCTCACAGCAGAGCTGCTGCAGCCCTCTCAGCATCTTGGTGGCCTCCTCTGGACTGGCTCCAACACTTCCATGTCCTTCCTGTGCTGGGGGCTCCAGAACTGCACACAGGACTGCAGGTGGGGTCTGAGGAGAGCAGAGCAAAGGGGCAGAATCCCCTCCCTTGCCCTGCTGCCCACACTGCTCTTGCTGCAGCCCAGCACACAGTTGCTGTCTGGGCTGCACTCACACTGCAGCCTCATCTTGAGCTTTTCATCACCCCAGACCCCCAGGGCCTGTTCCTCAGGGCTGCTCTCAGCCATTCCCCACCCAGCCTGGAGTTGTGCTTGGGATTGTGCCTACCCAGGTGTAGGACCTTACACTTGGCCTTGTTGAATGTCATGAGGTTGGCCTGGGCACAGCTCTGCAGCCTGTGCAGGTCCCTCTGGATGGATCCCTGCCCTCTAGCAAGTCGACTGTGCCACACAGCTTGGTGACTTCTCATAGAGTGAAAAAGGTAAAAGGCTTTGAGTCAATGATCTCATGGTTCTCATCATTGAAAGGATATAGTAGTGTTGATGGTGTAAATGTCAATTCTATTATATAGTGATGTATTTATAATATAGGGATTTTGCCTGGGAAGAATGCTGAGAGGATGCAAGTCTGCAATCCTGGGCTAGTGTGAGCAAGGAACATGAGTATGAAATGAAGAGCTAATGTTTCTGGCTAAACCCAAGCTTTTAAGGAAATAAACAATATTTTTATCATTTACATAGCTGCTTATTACAGACAACAGAAGTAAGTTTCAGAGATGTCTGACTGATGCTGTAAAACTTGATTGTTCTTTCTCCGGAGTGAGTGAACTTAATTCAACTTTGCATATAATTTGAAGGCTACTTTATAATAGTTTCATAGGAGGAAACCTTCATGTAGCTCAGCTGACAGTAACTTGGGCTTGTTTCTTGTCTGGGTGAGTGCTGGGCTGACACAGGTTCAGATGCTGTTTCTTGCTTGCTTCCAGAAGCAGGGAAGATTCAGGAAGCAAAGAAAGAGCTTTTACCTGTACCAAGTCCACTGGTTAACGTTTTGTAGAGAGAACATTTTAGTCTATGTGCCTCAAAAGTACTTGCAGGCAAGGTAAAATTTATGCTTGAGACACTTTATTTCTTAGGCTGGTGATGTCCAACCTTCTGTGAGGCACTGGCAATTAAGCTGTCAAAAATTCAAAGGCAGTATTCAAGTTAGAATCTGTGCTTGTGTCCTGTCTACTAGGTGATAAGCTTTTTCTGAGCTTTGGAGGGTTGTCTATTTCTATCTATACCTCGGGTTTTGCATCACAAAACTCTGTTCTGCTGCTGCTTCAGCATTTCAGAGGGGGAGAAAAAAAAAAAGATCCTAATAGGTACAGAACTTCTGATGAGCTCTTGTCAAAAGCAAGCTATTAAATGTGCTGGCAATGTTAAGCTGTATGCTTAAAATAGAACCATAGAATGGTAAGGTTGGAAGGGACCTCAAGCATCATCCAGTTCCAACCCCCTGCCATAGGCAGGGACACCTCCCACTAGTACAGCTCACTCAAGGCCTCCTCCAACCTGGCCTTCAACACCTCCAGGGAGGGAGCAGCCACAACCTCCCTGGGCAACCTATTCCAGTGCCTCACCACCCTCACTGGAAAGAACTTCCTCCTAACATCCAGTCTAAATCTCCCCTCTGCCAGTTCAAACCCATTGCCCCTTGTCCTGTCATTGCAAGACCTTGTCAATAATCCCTCCCCAGCCTTCCTGTAGGCCCCCTTCAGATACTGGAAGGCTACTATAAGGTCTATGCTTAAGATGATCTTTTTGCACCAGTAATTTTGTGCATGTGAACCAATACTGAAGTTTGTTTGCTTTTGCTTTTGAGGGTAAAAACAAACAAAAAACCCTAAGGAAAACCCCTAATAAATAAACAAATCAGTGTTTCCATTGGCCACTGTAGAGGTGATAAAAGGAGTTCATACCACAGGTTCTATTCCTTCCCCACCCTTTGTCAGAGAGGAATCTGCTGCCAGCAGTTTATAGAGGGCTCTTATTTCAAATCACTCTTTGAGCTCTTGATAAAGCTGTGCCCCTGTGAAGCTGTCTCACAGTGAGAAGTTAGAAGTGACTAGGAAATCTTAATTCTTTTATTTAAGTAAAAAAAATTAAGTTATAACCAGGGCTAGAGGCAAATGAACTTTTGCTGAATTCTATGCTAAGGATGATTATACCTTTTCTTTGAAATATACATCAAGGTTATTTATAGCTAATCCACAGTTTAAATTACTGTGTGTAGGTGTGAGAGGTTATAGAGAGATAATTTTTTTTTTCTAGAGGAAAAAAATTATAGGTGGTGTTATGGAATCATAATAGTAATTTGGCCTTGAAGACAGTTTGGGAGATCATCTGATCCCATCCTTATGCCTAAAGGAGGCTCATTTTCAAAGCAACATAGGCTTGCTCACAGCCATGTGTCTTTGAAAGCTTTACAGATTGCCAGAATAATGCTATTCTATTTGAATGTTTGAAATAAATGGAATTGATTTCACATTAAGTACTCTCATTTACATGAGTGTGCAACCTGCTCCAAGTGAACCTGCTGTAGCAGGGGGCAGGTTGGGCTGGATGATCCCTAGAGGTCCCTTCCAACACCTATCATTCTGTGAGTTTTGAGTGTTAGTATGACCTGTGTCTGCTGGAAGAATTCGTCACTATTTTAAGGCCTGTTTTAATACCTTCAGAAGAAAAAAAAAACTTTTCTTTTTTTTTTTTCAATGGTACAACTGTAAGTAAGGTCTTAAAGGAAAGTGCCTTTCTTCTCTCCCTCTCTCATACCTTAAAATATGGAGCAGGAGTGGAAACGGTGTGGTTGCTGTCTAGTGGGAGGTGTCCCTGCCTATGGCAGGGGGTTGGAACTAGATGATCCTTGAGGTCCCTTCCAACCTTACCATTCTGTGATTCTATTTATAGATTCAGTAATGTGCCAGTGTACACATATTATACCTAATTAGGAGTATTCTAAATAACTTTCTGTTTGCATTAAAGATAAAGCTGTGTGATTGCAGATCAATGGCACGGAATCATGTTATGCCTTATCAAAGTCTAAAGTCTTTCTTCTGTATCTAAACTGAACTTCCCCTGGAATGATTACTGTTTTCAGATAGTCTCCCTAGTATAGCCCTGTTTATTTGATGCTGTTTGTTTGTATTCTATTTGGTTAAAATTTGAAAGCTAGAATTTTAAGAGGCACCTGGGAAACTGGGAACTCAACTAAAATTTGCTACAAAAGGAAATGGCAACAACTTCAATTATTTCCACATTACTTTTCTGGTGTCATTCAGCATTATTTTTAGTGTAGGGTAGTGTTGGACCGAGGTCATAGAATGGTAAGGTTGGAAGGGACCTCAAGGATCATCTAGTTCCAACCCCCTGCCATAGGCAGGGACACCTCCCACTAGTACAGCTCACTCAAGGCCTCCTCCAACCTGGCCTTGAACACCTCCAGGGAGGGAGCAGCCACAACCTCCCTGGGCAACCTGTGCCAGTGCCTCACCACCCTCACTGCAAACAACTTCCTCCTAACATCCACTTTCAATCTCCCCTCTGACAGTTCAAACCCATTGCCCCTTGTCCTCTCATTACAAGACCTTGCAATAGTCCCTCCCCAGCCTTCCTGTAGGCCCCCTTCAGATACTGGAAGGCTACTCTAAGGTCTCCTGGAAGCCTTCTCTTCTCCAGGCTGCAGAGCCTCAACTCTTGTAGCCTGTCCTCATAGCAGGCTGCACTCACACTGCAGGCTCATGTTGAGCTTTTCATCACCCCAGACCCCCAGGTCCTTTTCCTCAGGGCTGCTCTCAGCCATTCAGCACCCAGCCTGGAGTTGTGCTTGGGATCATTAGTTGTATCTTGTCGAGTGGTATAATATGTGGAATTTTTATGGTATTTAGACCCTCCTGAGTGTGACTGAATCTACGCTTAATTTTTACCCTAGGGAATGGAGCTTTCAGGGTGAATTTCTATACATGCCATCTCAAAATTGCTTAGTCTTCAATATATATATATATTTTTTTTTTTTTTTTTTTAGTGACCATTGTCTAAAGCTTGGTTATTCTTACCTTTTACAAGTGTTTCTGTCAGATTTAAGATCCAGGAAAAGCAATGCCAACTGTGAAGCTTGAAGTCCAGGCAGTTCCCTGACAGAGTAGCACCTATTATAGAAGCAGTGTTTATATAGTTCCAGTTAAGAACGTCACACCATGTCTGTTACAACTATCTCCTTTTATATAGCTATAAAAACTAATTCTAAACAAGAAAAAAAAAAAAGCATGCAGTCTCAATGTTTTATTGCTTAGAGTTAATATATAGTGAAATGGAAGTTTCAGGAATAAATGCTGCTCATCGTTGCAGTCCCTTGGCAACCTGTGTTGGGTTCATTGCATAGAAGGAAGCAGCTGCCTGTGTGCTGGTGGGAGATCTTTGTCTTGTTATTTTCACAAGTTGCATAGAGTACAGTTTGAAATGTTGGCATCCTGGGATTTGGACAATGGGGATGGATGTGCTTAGTGTTCCCTAAAAGCAGCTGTGCAAAATAGTGAAGGATGGAGAGAGCAGCCAGCACATTTCATCAGTGCCATTTAAATAGAGTATAATGTGTGGGACAGCTTCCTTCTGAAGCTACAGTAAAGCAGAGGTAGAAGATTGTTTGCAAACAGCAAAGTAACTTGGAAGCAGCTTTCTGGGAAATGTTTTGGAAATCTGGAACTACATGTACCCATAAATCATAGAATGGTAAGGTTGGAAGGGACCTCAAGGATCATCCAGTTCCAACCCCCTGCCATAGGCAGGGACACCTCCCACTAGCACAGGTCACTCAAGGCCTCTTCCAACCTGGCCTTCAACACCTCCAGGGAGGGAGCAGCCACAACCTCCCTGGGCAACCTGTGCCAGTGTCTCACCACTCTCATTGCAAACAACTTCCTCCTAACATCCAGTCTAAATCTCCCCTCTGCCAGTTTAAACCCATTGCCCCTTGTCCTGTCATTACAAGACCTTGTCAATAGTCCCTCCCCAGCCTTCCTGTAGGCTCCTTTCAGATACTGGAAGGCTACTCTAAGGTGAGGCACTGGCACAGGTTGCCCAGGGAGGTTGTGGCTGCTCACTCCCTGGAGGCGTTCAAGGCCAGGTTGAAGGAGGCCTTGAGTGACCTGTGCTAGTGGGAGATGTCCCTGCCTATGGCAGGGAGTTGGAACTGGATGAGCCTTGAGGTCCCTTCCAACTTTACCATTCTATGATTCCTTCCTTCTTTTTTTTGGGTCTTTGTGCACTGATGAATTAATGCTTCAGTTAAGAATGATTTCTTCTATGCTGCAGAAGGTGTCTCTTTGCAGTTCCTCTTGTCTTCACATGCCTTGCCACCTGTCATGCGTTGAGTTGAATCTGCTGCTTTTATTAAGGCATGCTGCAGTCATGCCAGCTTCAAAAATGAAAGTGCTAGCTGGAGTGAGGTAGTATGGGGCTTGAAGTTCAGGTTGCAACATGGGAAGCTTCCTGTTCCAGTTGCTGCTTTTGGGTTCTGGATTTTTCTGGATATTGTCTCTTCTGCTGGGATGGTGGCAGGACAAGGAGGGATACGTGAGTAGTTTTCTGGCTTGGGCTTTTGGCTTGCTTGCTTCTGCTTGCTGCTGCTTTTCCTCCAAATAGGCAAAGGTAATTATGCATTGTGTACTACATTTATCTGATTTTGATCAGTAAAGTCTATTGTTGTCTCACTTTGTTTTTGTCTCAGTGTGGTGTTTTTGTGTGTTACTTTTCCCTCACTTCTGTGTTGGGAGAAATAGCCTAATCTGCTGGTTCAGTCTAACCTGTCATTACACCACCCAACTCACTTTTCAGCATCGTAACCAGTTCTTGGTATTTCACTCACTCACTCAAGGTGATATTTGCCCTAGGAGCAGCCTGCCTTCTTTTTTTTTCTGTGCCTTTTTAGGAGCATGGTATTTGATAGACTATGTGAGGCGAGAGTTGTGTCCAAGACCTTTCCCACTCTTGCCAAGGGTTAGGGCTGGGCTGGCAACTAAACAACTGACATGCTCTCTATTAACCCTCTCCCCTCCAAATGGGAAGTGAAAGGGAATAAGGGAGAGATACTTAAGAACTGGAAACAAATTAATTTAATGAAAATAAAACCACAATATATACAAAACTGAAATCATAGAATGGTAAGATTGGAAGTGACCTCAAAGATCATCTAGTTCCAACCCCCTGCCATAGGCAGGGACACCTCCCACTATTACAGCTCAATCAAGGCCTCGTCCAACCTGGCCTTGAACACCTCCAGGGAGAGAGCATCCAAAACCTCCCTGGGCAACCTGTGCCAGTGTCTCACCACCCTCACTGCAAGGAACTTCCTCCTGACATCCAGTCTGAATCTCCCCTCTGCCAGTTTAAACCCATATCAGATTCAACACTCTGGTGACAGTTAAGTCACTATCACCAGACTGGACTCAGTGGCAGATGGTGTGCTGGTTTGAGGCTAATTGGACTATTTTAATGGAGAAAATTATATTATAGCCTGTGGAAAGAAAACACTGGTGATGTCTACTTCACTCATAGGCTTGCTGAGATGGATAAGAACACAAAACATAGATAAGACACTCTCAGCCTTGGAGAGTCTCACTAGCTTTTTTGCCTTCTCCTCTCTGCTAACCTCACTAACCACCTTCCTTCTAACCCCCCTGGCCGATCCTCCAAACTCACCTTGCACTTTAGGCAAACCCTGGGGTAAGGTAGAGGGGTGGGGAGAAGGTGAAAGGGTGGTTGGGAGCCCCTCCTGGGGACTCTGATTTCTGGGAGGGGAGTTGTGTTTCTGTATTCCCTTTAACTTGTATGTTTCTGTAACTATTCCTGTCTGTTGTGTATATCTCTGCTTGTACATTGTGCTGAGCTGTAAATAGAGCTTCAGTCCTTAACTTCCAGCTGGCTGAGTCTAGTCTGGGGGATTTTACAAAGTGTGGGGGGGCAGGGAACTCCCAAACCATCACAGATGGGAATGAAATTCAGGAGCTAGATTCTGGAACTGAATTCAGAAATCCGAATCAGGATGAAAGGCAGAATCGATAGAATCCTCTTTGGACGCCAGCCATTGAAGAAGAGAAAAAGAAGAACAATTTGACCCTTGTGATCCCTCATTTTTATCCCAAATATGATGTATGTGGAATGGAATCCTTGTTGGTTAGTTTAGGATCACCTGTGCTATGCATTCATCCCTGCAGGTATGGCCTTCTACTCCGCACCTCTAATGGCAGCATACAAGATTTAGCAGTGACCTTGGTCGGCACATCAGTCCCTGGTGCTAACTAGAAATACTGAGTCATCACTTCTCTAGAAGCAGACACTGTGAAGACATGCTGTTAATTTCAGAAAGTGCAGTCACTTACAGAAAGTTGAACCACTAAACAGAATTTGTTCTGTTCTAACTCAAAGCAGCACAACTCCCTGAGGGGACAGTCTTTGCTTTTTTCCCCACCTGCATGATGCAATGAAATACCTTGAAGTGGTGTGCCTTAAACTCCAGAAGCATCCTGGTAATTGCCTTGCTCTCTTCAAGGACCAAGATGAGTGGCTATGGAAAATAGGATGAGGAAGAACCATCTCATGTTTTCAAGCTCTTATTTTTGTTTTTGGTGATCTGTGCCTGCAGTCAATAGTTGATATAAAGCTGAATTGGAAGGACATTCAAAATGCCTTAACCAAGCCCTAGTCTAAAAATGTTGATGCTGTATGATGGTCTGTTCAGACTCGGAGCTTCCCTTCTGCAGAATTTTCCAGTGGCTTTTTAAACTATTTTTTAAATCATCCATTGAGCTAAGAAATGCAGTTATTGTAGTTAATAATACTGGTATAACATACACTGACAAAATCCAAATAACTCAAAGTTGGGCTGACACTTGATCCTTTACTCATACTACTGTTCCATAATATTTTTTTTCCTCCATGACATCATGAGCTACTGAAGTGCCAACATTGTTTTTTGTTTCTGGTTTGTTTGGTTTAATTATTTATTTGTTTTTTAAAGCCATCTAGCTTTTCTTTTTTTTTCGTCATGCCATAACCTGTGTTTGGAAAAAAAAAAAAAATGTTTTGGACTTATTTTTGCTTAATGCTAATTTCCAGGGGAACCTGATGGCTACATGAGAATGCTTAATGTCTGTGGTGGTTGTATGCCAAGCAGCTGGCAGATGCATTTATCTACAGGGGTACAATGATACTTTTTTCTGGGCATCTGTATCCATGACAACAGCTGGGAATTTCTATGCCTCTTCTTTTTTTTTTTTTTTTTTTTTCAGAAGGATATAGGTTCTTACCTTCATAATGAAAGGCCTGGAAGCAAAGGCTGTGCAATTTTAATCATGGCATATTCTCTTCAGCCATTCATTAATAGCCATTCCCAAGTGTTTGAGTATCAAGAAAGTATCAAAAAAGCAAAATTAGAACACATGGACTTGATG
>WBNM01021586.1:16932-28297 GCA_013399055.1 Ramphastos sulfuratus | reverse complement strand
CACTGGCACAGGTTGCCCAGGGAGGTTGTGGCTGCTCCCTCCCTGGAGGTGTTGAAGGCCAGGTTGGAGGAGGCCTTGAGTGAGCTGTGCTAGTGGGAGGTGTCCCTGCCTATGGCAGGGGGTTGGAACTAGCTGATCCTTGAGGTCCCTTCCAACCTTACCGTTCTATGATTCTGTACACCATTTTCTTGCTATTTGTCCTAAGAAGTATTTTCTTGGATTACTAAATCTAATGTAAAAAAAAAAAGTCAGATAGAGAAGAACCAATCAGCTTTGAAATGAAATTGGGGGGGGGGAAATATATATTAGTAAAAAGTAAAGTTGTGTAGAAGGGGCTGACTTGATGAAATGAGTGAGAGGCAAAGGCATGAGGTGCCCTACAGCTTGGTTGTTACAACTGAGGAAGTTGAGACAGATCTGCAGTGCACCAGGAAGTGAAAACCAATTATTTGTAGAGCATGAATTGTGTGGGAAGGGGAAAAAAGTCCAATCTTTCCACTTCATTTAACCCAATCATTTGTACAAAGGCCTGGTTTAATTGCCATCCTGCTCTATCCCTTGAGCAAGGATGAGGTTAAAATTTCCATCAAAATAATGTATTTTGGCAGTGGAGTAGATTACAGTATCTTGTATTCTGTTTTTTTCTCACTTCACTATTTAATAACTCTACTTCCCTTTTTTGTTTTTTGGTGATATAATTGGTCTTCACCACTAGGTTCAGTTGTGCTTGTATAAATCACAGAATCACACAGTGGTAAGGATTGGAAGGAACTTCTGTAGGTCATGTCATCCAAATTCCCTACTAAAGAGCTTCACCTAAAGCAGGCTTCCCAGACCTGCATCCATACAGGTTTTGAATACCTCCAGAGAGCAAGACCAGATGACCTGTCTGGGCAGCCTGTTTCAGTGCTGTCACCATCAAAGTAAAGATCTTTTTCTTCCGTCTTCTGATGGAATTTCCTGTGTTCCAGTTTATGCTCAGTGGCCCTTGCCCTGTTGCTGTGCACCACTGAAAACAGACTGGCCCCATGTCCTCTTGACACCCACCCTTTTAGATATTTATAACCATTGATAAGATCCACTCTCAGTTTTCATAGAATGGGAAGGTTGGAAGGGACCTCAAGGATCATCCAGTTCCAGCNCTTGTCCTGTCATTGCAAGACCTTGTCAATAGTCCCTCCCCAGCCTTCCTGTAGGCCCCCTTCAGATCCTGGAAGGCTACTCTAAGGTCTCCTGGAAGCCTTCTCTTCTCCAGGCTGCAGAGCCCCAACTCTCTCAGCCTGTCCTCATAGCAGAGCTGCTGCAGCCCTCTGAGCATCTTCGTGGCCTCCTCTGGACCCACTCCAACACTTCCATGTCCTTCCTGTGCTGGGGGCTCCAGAACAATATGGACCCCTGAGGGACACTGCTTGTCACTGCTGTCCATCCAGACTTCAAGCCATTGAGTACCACCCTCTGGATGCAACTATCTGGCCAATTCCTTGTCCACTGAAGATGTGCAGAAAGCTATTCAGAGTATACATTAGTTTTTATATATTGGTGTATTTTTGAGATTTTGTTTCTATTATATGTAGTTCTTTTTATACATATACACACAGCAGAGACAGACAAATGCACATATATATGGGTATCTGTGCACACTATGTGTGTATATATTAGACATGCATGGACATTTTAAGGTATTTTAGGGGCTTGGGGCATGTTTTCCCAACAGGAGAGCGTGTGTTTATTTTTGTATTTTATTTTCCCCACTCCTTTTACTCCAAAAGCCATCAAAAGGAATCAACTTATAGTGGCATCACTGCTTTATCTCCAAGAGGAGAAAATTGTTTGGACACTAATGTTGGTTTGAAAGGCCATGTCTTATTGCAGTGTTTAAACAGATGTGTAATTGGTGGATGGGGTTGGCTGCTTTCTGTCAATATTCTGTCAGTAACTACAGATGCAAGCTGACTGGATCTTCTGGATCGTGGCTGTTGTGTAATTATCAATTTCAAGCATCATCTCTTTTAATGTAATTTAACTTAGCTTTTTTTTTGTGTGTGTGTCTGTGTGTGTATTTGGTTAGGAGAGAGATATTAGTGTACTGGTCTAACTGTCCCTTAAGTTTCTTAGTTTTGCTTGTAGGTGTATATATTTTATACATTACTATATTGGCTTAGATATTATGCAGCAAGAACCCAAGTTCCATCTTTTTTTGAGGGTTGCATAGCTAGTTACATATGATAATGTGAGAAATGAGGGCTAGCTTTTCAGTCTGATAGGGAAGGAGTGAACAGAGTCATGGCTTTAAATAGTCTTAGTATAGTCATAGAATCATAGAATGGTAAGGTTGGAAGGGACCTCAAGGATCATCCAGTTCCAACCCCCTGCCATAGGCAGGGACACCTCCCACTAGTACAGGTCACTCAAGGCCTCCTCCAACCTGGCCTTGAACACCTCCAGGGAGGGAGCAGCCACAACCTCCCTGGGCAACCTGTGCCAGTGTCTCACCACCCTCACTGCAAACAACTTCCTCCTAACATCCAGTTTCAATCTCCCCTCTGCCAGTTCAAACCCATTGCCCCTTGTCCTGTCATTGCAAGACCTTGTCAATAGTCCCTCCCCAGCCTTCCTGTAGGCCCCCTTCAGATACTGGAAGGCTACTCTAAGGTCTCCTGGAAGCCTTCTCTTCTCCAGGCTGCAGAGCCCCAACTCTCTCAGCCTGTCCTCACAGCAGAGCTGCTGCAGCCCTCTGAGCATCTTCATGGCGTCCTCTGGACCCGCTCCAACAGTTCCATGTCCTTCCTGTGCTGGGGGCTCCAGAACTGCACACAGGACTCCAGATGGGGTCTGAGGAGAGCAGAGCAAAGGGGCAGAATCCCCTCCCTTGCCCTGCTGCCCACACTGCTCTTGCTGCAGCCCAGCACTCAGTTGCTGTCTGGGCTGCACTCACACTGCAGCCTCATGTTGAGCTTTTCATCACCCCAGACCCCCAGGGCCTTTTCCTCAGGGCTGCTCTCAGCCATTCCCCACCCAGCCTGGAGTTGTGCTTGGGATTTGTGCCTACCTATTAACTGGGATCAGTTGATTGTAAAGCAATACTACACTATTAAAGAGGGTCTGAGAGCAAAAGTGTTTTCTTTAACTGCTGATGAATACCTGTACAAGATCAAGTGAAAGAGTCAGCCAAGTAGGCTAATCACACTGATGAAAGGACATTTCCTTTTCATAAGTCTACTTGATTAGGACTAATAATAAAAAAATAATTAAAAACATACTTTTAGAAACTGCAGGCCTTTGACGTAATATTTTTGTCATGGTGGAAGTGTGATGTCCCACTATCATCTATCCAATTTACCTTTATTAATAGTTTTACATCATGCCTGCTTTTCATTTACAATGCTTTTACTTCCATAGTAGTATTTATATTAGTTTTCTGTGCTCTACAACCTCTCTGGAGGTGTTCAGGACCAGGTTGGACAAGGCCTTGAGTGGCCTGTACTAGTGAGAGGTGTCCCTGCCTATGGCAGGGGGTTGGAACTAAATGATCTTTGAGGTCCCTTCCAACCTTACCATTCTATGATTTTGTAGGCACTGTAATGAAGGCTTTTACCTTGAAGCTGGTGGCGTATGGAGGAATATGTGAGGCATATGGAGGCATATGTGGCTGCTCCCTCCCTGGAGGTGTTCAAGGCCAGGTTGGACGAGGCCTTGAGTAACCTGTGCTAGTGGGAGGTGTCCCTGCCTATGGCAGGGGGTTGGAACTAGATGATCCTTGAGGTCTTCTTCCAACCTTACCATTCTATGATTCTGTGATTAAAATCAGCCACGTGATATTAATGTTAGATTTTTTTTTTTATTAATTTTCCTAAGAGAAGGAACACATTTAAATTGTTAGAGTAATCTATTCCAACAGGCTTATTTTCTGATTTTCTGCTTGCTGATGCTCAGTGATAACTCTGCATATCATTCCTTTGATACGCGTGGGCTTTTTTACTGTCAAACTGATGTTTGGGTAGAGAAACTGCTTGTAAATACAGTGACATAAAAATGTAAATTCTCACATGATAGGAAAAAAAAAAACCCTATTTTTAAAACTCTGTTTCAGTGATTTACTTTGAGGAACAAACACTTCATTTTTAAACATCCTGCTGGATGCAACTTTTACCAAATGAGCTGGACTGGGACTCTTTACATGTGTCTCCTCATTGCTCTTGTATGCTGAACGTCCAGATGCCTTCTCTTTAGAGTCTACAAATGTATTTCCAGCTTGTGATGGTATGTGAAGGCTGACAGATTTCCTAAACTTGCCTGCAGCCATCTAAAGGATGAGATTAAAGGCTGAATGTCTCCAACAGAAGGAGCATTTGATGCTCTTAAGTTCATTAGACATGTGACTGTGTTTTGAGAAGAATTTAAAAGCACATTGCTTTAGTCAGTCCATCAGCTCGTTTTTTTTTGCCAGTGAAAGGCTTCTAATGAAGAAAAAGTGCAAGAAATCAAAGGATTTTTAATCATTAACCAGGTTCATCTGAGATTTCCAGCCCTTCAGAATTTAAGAATGTTAAGATTTTTATGTANCTTTGTGGCCCTCCTCTGGACCCACTAGTCTGACATAGTCTGGACTGACATAGTCCTTTTGCTTCTGAAGCTGTAAAAATCTCAGGTAGAACAGCAACCTAGGAGTCAGGCCTCAGAATAACTGAGAACAACTCTAAGATACATATAAAGACTATTTGCAGGTACTTGAGTCCTACTCTTAATGCACTTTATTAAATGAGCAGAATGTAAGAAGTGTTTTGAGCCTGATGTTCCCTGTGGAACGTTTTCTTTTTTCCTCTCCAAAGGGAGGAAGCAGCTAGACAAGCTAGACGAAAAAGAGGAATGAATGCAGTGATGATATACATGTATAATGTACACGTGGAAACCCCAGAAGTATGGAAAATAATGATGAAAACCTAAAGCCTAGGTCTTCTTCCATTTATCAGTCTTAATCTCTGTGTTGAGTGCATGATCAAGGTCTTTGCAATTTGCATGCAGACATGATTTTGCAAAAAGAAGTGATCTGCTTGCATTTTCACTGCCAGAACTGGCTTTCATCTGCTTTGATCAAAGTAAATCCCAAAGTTTAACCTATAACCAAAACTTTGGACCTTGCTGTTTACATTTCTAATTAGTTGTTGTAGTTGTTAGTTGGGTTGGGAGTGGTGGTAGTGGTTTATATTTTTGTTGGTTTGTTTGGGTTTTCTTTGAAACTAAGATATCATATTTTTGTGCAGAGAATCCAACTGACATTTTTGTAAGAATGAATCCCTGGTGGTGGAAAATAGAGCAGTGATAAAGAAGAGCAACCTGAAATTAGAAATGTTTAGGTAATGCTACACAGTAATAGTATTAAAGAAAAAAAAAGAAGATGTCAATCTAGACCAGAAAAAATGAGTTGGAGGTAATATAAATCTTACATAATATTGAGGTGGCCTGGTTTAGATGCTTACTGAAGAAAGAAGTGCAGCAAATAACAGATTTTTTTTTCCCCACTGTTTACCCAGACAAGCTAGGGGGCCTGGCTGGAGCAGATCCCACAGTACTGCGTGCTACTTGCATCAGCTTTTGCAAGGGTATCAAAAAAAGATGCTTCCTTTGCAGAGGATTTTTAATGTGTTGGTTAAAGNTTAAAAAAAAAAAAAACAATTTTTGGACATATATTTGATTTAAGCATAGAAGCATATATATAGCTGCATAAAATACTCCTTTCTTCAGAAAGGTCTAATTTTATCCTCTTAATTCTGTGTATGAGTTTTTGTGATATTCTCTTCTTGTTCTGTTTTTATCAGCAGCCATCAAACGTGTGAACTAGAATCATAGAATGGTAAGGTTGGAAGGGACCTCAAGGATCATCCAGTTCCAACTTCCTGCCATAGGCAGGGACACCTCCCACTAGTACAGCTCACTTAAGGCTTCCTCCAACCTGGCCTTCAACACCTCCAGGGANGTGGAAACCCCAGAAGTATGGAAAATAATGATGAAAACCTAAAGCCTAGGTCTTCTTCCATTTATCAGTCTTAATCTCTGTGTTGAGTGCATGATCAAGGTCTTTGCAATTTGCATGCAGACATGATTTTGCAAAAAGAAGTGATCTGCTTGCATTTTCACTGCCAGAACTGGCTTTCATCTGCTTTGATCAAAGTAAATCCCAAAGTTTAACCTATAACCAAAACTTTGGACCTTGCTGTTTACATTTCTAATTAGTTGTTGTAGTTGTTAGTTGGGTTGGGAGTGGTGGTAGTGGTTTATATTTTTGTTGGTTTGTTTGGGTTTTCTTTGAAACTAAGATATCATATTTTTGTGCAGAGAATCCAACTGACATTTTTGTAAGAATGAATCCCTGGTGGTGGAAAATAGAGCCGTGATAAAGAAGAGCAACCTGAAATTAGAAATGTTTAGGTAATGCTACACAGTAATAGTATTAAAGAAAAAAAAGAAGATATCAATCTAGACCAGAAAAAATGAGTTGGAGGTAATATAAATCTTACATAATATTGAGGTGGCCTGGTTTAGATGCTTACTGAAGAAAGAAGTGCAGCAAATAACAGATTTTTTTTTCCCCACTGTTTACCCAGACAAGCTAGGGGGCCTGGCTGGAGCAGATCCCACAGTACTGCGTGCTACTTGCATCAGCTTTTGCAAGGGTATCAAAAAAAGATGCTTCCTTTGCAGAGGATTTTTAATGTGTTGGTTAAAGTCAAGCCTGTGGTATAATCACAGATAGGATTCTGAATTACAAAGGAAGCAGCCTAATGACTCACAAAGTAAAACCCATTAGAGGAAAAAGTCTTACAGCTTCTGACAATAGGGGACAAATCTAATGAAGTGCTGACAGAGAGTGAAATAACATTTTCCAACTTCATCTTGTTAGTAGAGTTCATCCTATCCTCTCAAAAGAGGATTCAGCTGTAGTCTTCAGTGTGTTTACCAAGCCCATGCATAAAGCACAGTTAAACATCAGCCCTTTTTGTCTTGAGTATATTAGACTAGAAAAAAAAAAACCAACTTGTACCTTTCTGTGACCAAGAAATGTATTGATTAAATTATTCCTATNTCCAGAACTGTACACAGTACCCTGCAGCTGTTTGAAGCTGCATTAGAGAATGTTTTGAATAGAAACCTCCATAGAGATTTCTTTGTACAGTTTACTTTGTACTTCAACATTTAGGATCAAGATTAGGATGGTTTTCTGTGACAGAGGCTCCGCTTCTGGTAGCTACTGATTCAGAAACTGTGCCTTTCTTCTCCTCTGAATTCAAGCTCCTAGCTGATTCTCTCATTTCACTGTCTCAGCCCTGTGAAAGCAGTGTTACAGCCTCTGGCAACGTTATTTTAATTGCACGTAGTTGGTAGACCAGGAAGACTCTGGGATGGGAAAGGAAGAAATGAGGTCAGCATGGCATGGATGTGGAAGTACTGTTTCACTGACTTGAATTTGGGATTTGCATGTTTTCTGACCCTTGCTTGCTCCTGCTGTCTGATGAACTACGCTTTTAAGACACCAAGAGTCTGTTGTTGATGTCCTTTTATGCTAGGCTGACTTTCCTAATACTTTTTAATAGTAAAGATTTTTCTACCTTTATTTTTTTTAAAGGGCATTCTATTAAGTCTATTATTGTCAGGTCTTTGGAATTCATCAGAGATATCTGCAAAGCCAAAAAAAAAAGTGCTTTTTCTTTGTTGCTTGAAATCCTAGGTGTTGGGGTTTTTTGAGTTTTTTTTTTTAGCTCAGTTACAAAAGATTGAAAACAGATATTCTTTTTTCTCTTGTTGCTTTTGTCGTCTGCAGAATTTTGGCAGCTTGTCAAAACACTGCCTAAGTGCAAATAGTCTTATCAAAATCTGGTCCCATGCTGCTGTCAGCAGTGCATGGTGCTTTATTGGGAAGAAGGGGGGACAATGGAGTGAGGAAATGGAGACAAAGGCAGGTTTTTTGTTAGTTTGTGGTTGACAGATGGGCAAGGTTCAAGGAGTTTGGTAAGGGTGAGAGCAAGACACTGAGGCTGTAGTTTGAAAGTGAAATGTCTTGCTTGATAGATCACCACGTGTGTGGGGAATGAAGCTAGGAATTAGAGGCACAGGTAGGCTGTTCTTAGGAAGTAGATGAATGATATACAGAGAATGCTGTATATAAGCCTTGCTTCCTCTTTAAAGGATGAGTTAAAGGGCTTTTGGGAGGGAAGGCCACTAAAATTGAAAGTCATCCATTTTTTGGATGCTGTTTATGGAAATACTGTACACTGAGGTCCATGGGAACATTGAATGCTAAGTCCATGAGTGACGTACAGGAATGAGCAATCTGTGACTAGAGGCAAGTTCTGAAGTTCTCTCAGGTCCATTGGTGATTCACTGTCTGTATTTATAAACATAGAAGCATAGAATGGTAAGGTTGGAAGGGACCTCGAGGATCATCTAGTTCCAACCCCCTGCCATAGGAAACCAGGAAAGGTAGCATGTTGTTTCACAAGGCAGATAGGAAGATGACATGCACCAATGCTTGAATGATGTGAAGGTGAAAATTGCCTTATTAAAAGGAAATTAACCATTCTGAAGCCAACAGGATGGCATAGACTCCCCAGATGATCACGNCATCTTATATTCTGCTCACTGCCTCACCTGCCTAGACTGAAGCTTCAGTGGGAAAAAATAACATATCATTTTGTAATTACAGGGCTGTAAAAACATGTATGTGATTTACAGAGTTAAATTACAGTTGCTCAACCAAATTGCTCTGGTTTTAGTTGGTTTCTGAGTGCTTGACTTTGTTCACTCCAAGTGTTCATAGAATCATAGAATGGTAAGGTTGGAAGGGATCTCAAGGATCATCCAGTTCCAACCCCCTGCCATAGGCAGGGACACCTCCCACTAGTACAGGTTCATGTTCAATGAATGTAACATGGTCATATTTGTGAAACAAAGATAAAACCAGCATAAATATTTGTTCCTTTGTCCTCTTTTCCCCTGTGATTGCAAAATGCTTCTCATGCTCTGAATAGTAACATTTGTGTTGCTAATACTGATTGTATAATTAGGGCTTTTAATTTCCTGTAGAAAAATAGGAGTGGGTTTTTATTTTGTTTGTTATTGTTTTGTGTAAATAGCAAAGTGTTACAGGGTGTAATTAGATGTCCCTGCTGGCCTGTCTTATTCCAGGCAGTAGCTTTTCTATTTCATTTTGTACAAAGTCTGGCCAGAAGCATATATTTTGTGGGTGCAAGAGGATGATATCAAACTTTCTCTCAGGCTTCTTTCACCTAAAGTTGTGCAGCAAGAAATTCTAGTAATAAGTTTAGTAGGAAAAAAAATTCTATTTATAGCTGAGCTGTCTGTTTGTACTCCTGTTTTGTTTGTTGTTATGTTCCTAGAGAGCTTTAAGAACAAAGGAAAGTATGTCTACCAAAATGTTTCTTGTACAGGCTGCTTGATATACTACATAAAGTATGGTGAATGTTTAAACAGATCTTTTTATTCTTTATTTTTAATCTTCTGTTTATTCTGAGAAGAAAACATTACCTGTTTTACCTCAACAGAAAAGGCAGTATTTGCTGGTAGTAGGGATGAGCAGCTTCCAATTATAAACTCATGACCTTTTAACTCTGTTTTCTGGAGAATGTAGTACGTTCAGGATTTTCCAGAGTGTGTATTGCAGGATTGATCCTCCTCTATATTTAGTTTATTCTTAGAAAAGAAGCAGAAGGAAAGAAAATTTCTATGCAAGGGGAAAGATGTTAATTACTTGAAATAGTGCTCTGATTTAATTAACTTCCTGCTCCTACAGTGAAATCTCTGTTTGGGATATTCCACTGTACTCCGAGGTAATTGTCTGAGCTGTGCATGGATATCCAAAGCTACTTGGCTGATGAACCACTCTTGATTAGGCTAAATTTGTTTATAAATTATTAAGATTTGTTCTTAATTATAATTTTATTAATTATAATATTATCAATATATATATGAATATATTAGAGATAGTTACCTGTACTAGTGGGAGGTGTCCCTGCCTATGACAGGGGGTTGGAACTAGATGATCCTTGAGGTCCCTTCCAACCTTGCCATTCTATGATTCTATGAATATATATATATTTTTTTCTTAATATGAATTAATGTATAGAGGGGGGGCAATATTGTCTTTGTCTCTTGATTCCCTTGATGATATTTTCTTTTTCCTTTTTATATTTTATTCAGAGGGCAAATAAATTTTTATCTGATTCAAAATAGAATTGCATTCTATAGATAGACACTTACCCATGGCACTTGAACTGCCCACTGGAAGAGAGTCTCATAAGAGGAAGTGAGAGAGCAATTAATGTCTTCAACAGTTTTCATGTAATCATTTCCTATCTCTGCAGCCTCCAAATTCTTACAGTTCTCTTGGCTGAGTTAGAACTTTCTTTCAGAAGAAATCTGGGCACTGAAGGGTAGTTGTCAAAGTACAGTGTGGCTGAGAAACAAAAAGGAAAACAGAAGACAGAAAAGTTAAATCTTGTAGTTTGGTAACTAAGAGAACTGGTCCTTTGGAACTCAACTTGTGATAACATCACTGAGACACAGGGGAAAAAGAGAAGGGTATTAATGAATTGGACTGAAGTGATATTCTAGAGCTTACTTTTGTTTAGTAATAGTCTACATTTTCCTTCTTTCCTTAAACACTTGACCTCCTTGCACAGAAGGCTGCATTGGGAAAATTTAAGTAACTCTAATCTATTGCCTGGACTTTACTTGAACTTCTCATCTCTTTTAGAAGAAAATTTCTTCATTTTATGACTGAAGAGATCTGTAAGATCTCTGCTTCTTGAGAACACAAAATTGTTGTAATGCTTAACTTGTCCCAGTGTACAGGCTTCAGACTTCTATTGACAACAGTTACATGTATTAAATTTATATCTGTATGACATACCACGCATGAAATTCCTAGCCAATAACCTAAAGCAAAACTTCCTGCAGACACATGCTGCTCTGGCAAAACTGCAGGCAATACATGTAAAGTAGCACTAGATCTAATACCCTCTCAGCTAAGTGACTCCTAAAAGTACAATTAGTTTTAAAATCAGCAGTATTGTGGCTTGAGTTATCAACTATAAACAAAGGCATTAATAAAAAAAAAAGCTTAAATCACAGATGATCTACCACATTTTGTTACTGCACATAGCAGCTGAATGAGATCAGGCCATCTCTTCAGTTCTTTCTTTTAGTCTTTAACATAGAATGGTAAGGTTGGAAGGGTCCTCAAGGATCATCTAGTTCCAAGCCCATGCCATAGGCAGGGACACCTCCCATTAGAACAGGTTGCTCAAGGCCACATCCAATCTAGCCTTGAGCACCTCCAGGGAGGGAGCAG
>WBNM01021583.1:0-10692 GCA_013399055.1 Ramphastos sulfuratus | reverse complement strand
TAAGCTGCTCCATCACCTTTCCAAAGACTGAGATGAATCAGAGTGGTCTGTAATCGCCTGGGTCTTCCTTCTCATGGTTTTGGAAGACTTCAGTAATGCTGACCTTTCAATCCTCAGGCAACTCCCCTGGTCTCCATGATCTTTCAGAAATGATGGAGCATTGTACAGCAAGAACATCAGCCAGCTCCTTCAGCAATCAATGGGTGCATCCCATTATGGACCATGGATTTTCACATCCACTGCTCTCCCCTCTTCTACTCAGGTGGTCACCACAGCTGCTCCTCATAAGGCCTGTTCTTCAGATCCTTCACCATCTTCATTAGTTTCTCCAGACCCACTTCAACACCTAAATGTTCTTGTTCATTTGTTTATTTTGTAGTCAGGGCCCCAAGACTGGAAACAGTACTCACAGTATGGCCTTAATAGTGCTGAAGACAGGCAGACAATCACTTCTCTGGTCCTGCTGATCACACTGTTCCTGTATATCACTATGATACAGGCCAGGATGCTGTTGGCCTTCTTGGCCACCTGGGCACACTGTGTTCAGCCAGATGTCAGCCAACACCCTCAGGTCTTTCCTGGGCAGCTTTCCAGTCACTCTCTCCTAAGCCTGAAACATTGCATAGGATTGCTGTGACCCAAGTGCAGGACCTGGCACTTCGCCTGATTGAAAAGCAAACCTGGAACATAAAGTCACAAATTCTCACTGAAGGAAAAATCACATCCATATGGGAGGCTGTTTATGGCCCATCCCCTTTCCTGGAACTGACTTGTTTGTCTGGGCCTAGATTCAAGTTTCCTTGAGAGCAGCCATTGAGCCACCTACATGGGTGCAATACTCAAAATTCACACTGTTGCTTAATTAATAATGTAATTAGGAAGTCGTGACAACCAGGTGATCAGTGTAAGTAATAAATGCAGTGTGTGTTTTGAAGTTCTATCAATGAATGTCCTCTCCAGCCCCTATGTGGGATATTTGTTACTTCACAGGTTGTTTTCAGCAATGAATGCATGTGAGAATGTTGTGATCGGCTTTCAAACATTTCATGAGCCAAAGGAGAAACCCACAACCAAAAAATCTGTCCAGCTTAAATGATTCATTCTGTTCCATTATTTTCTATAAAAAGCTTCGGGGAGCTAGGGAATCACACCTTTTTTGTATAAATAAATATTTTAGTACATGGTGATTAGGTTTGATTAAGTAGTAAAGAAAGCTTGAAAGAAAAACAGATAAAATAGGAAGATAAAGAAAACTATGTCAGATAATTCATAGCAACCAGAATTACATGATTCTGCTCAACAAACAACCAAACATCTAGTGCAATATGTTTCTCAAGATCACTCCTAAAACCCTGTTGAAGTGTCTGTGGCAGGCTATGCTTTTCAGCCTGGATTTGGTGCTCCAACAAATGATGACTGACACATGCATAACACCTTTCACCTCTAAATCCCAGAGCACCTAATGGATTGTTCAAACTGATTACAAACTCTGGGCCAGGTTCTGCTCTCTGATGCACCAAGGTAGATGAAAGAATCTTGCTTTGGTAGCCTGGCTGTAACTTCAATGACGTAAGCACAACACCACTAACTCAGACACTTTTTATTAAACAGTCATTTTGCCAGTCTGCAAAACTCCATCAATTGTATTACTTTTCACTTCTGCACTGTGAGTATGCAGATTTCAGACAGCCCACCCACATTCATGGCAAAGAAGCAACAATGATTGTACTTTTGGCAGGTTATTGAGTAAATAGTATCAATCTGCTCAGCAATAAACCTAGTCTTAAAAGCTATAAAAATTACAGAGAACATTGATGGATTATGATTAGCCTTTACATTACCTTGGTCCAGTTTAATTTCAAAAGATAAAGTCCATAATTCTGAAAACTGACAAGTGCTAAAACTACTGCTTCCACCATGGAGGCGTCAGAATCGTGTTCAATCTTACGTTTTTTGTGAAGTTGTTAGCATTGTGAAATATGAAGAAGTCCTATTGAGAACTGTGAGATTTATGCTGTGCAGTATTGTACACAACCTAATTTAATCTTTCTTTCTGGAAACGTATAGAGCATCCTTGTAACCATTTGCCCAAAAGCATCCATCTAAGCATAGAAAGCTTACACAATAGTAAGATACAACTAGATGTATCAATGAAGATACAGTGATTTTCCATGAGCATTTGTAAGCATCAGTGGCTTGATTTTCAATCCTTGAACTCATCTGTAGGAGCAATTTTCCTACAACCTATACAGAGATGCATCAGTGACATCTGTCTTCCTCTGGTTTTGTCCGCTTAAATGAGGTCTAGGTGGAAAACAAGTCTGATTGCTTGCATATAACAACAGGTGTGCCATAAGAAGGGAGTGATAAAGACTGAAAGACTTACTGCTAACTGGTCCAACAGAAAAAGCACTATCAGATTGTGCTCTTGCAGGCTTATTCTTGGAGGAAGTATTTATCACTTGTTGCAAGTCCTCATCAAGGATGTATGAGTAAATGCTTCCCTGATAACGTTCAACTCACATGTTAACTGTTGCTAATCACCATTGCTTTGCAAATGACAGAAATTGCTGTCTTCGTTATTCTGATCACTGAGAGATAAATAGGGCATCTGTAACTACGCTTATTTGCTATTGCTGAGTGCCTTTAAACAGCCTTGACGTTGGGGCTGAATTGGCCAGCTGTGTATTTTAATCATATTGAATGCAAATCTCTAAGATGAAAAAAAGAAAAAAAGCAATAAGACCAAGGGATCAACTCCAAAGGGCAAAAGAACCTTAGCAGCTAAGGACAGATGGTACTTAAGCCTCTTTACATGGTTGCCTATTTACCCTCAGACGTTGCCACTTAATAACATTGAGGGATGAATAGTTAACAGAAGCAAATGATCAATTAGCAGGTCAAAGAACACTTCCACTTTGTTCCTTTTTTTTGTTCTACTGTGTACCTGAGACAAGATTAAATCAAATAAGAGCTCAGAGAAGGAGACTTTCAAGGAAAGCTGCTAATCACAATTCATGTACTTGGTATTCACACAGTGCTCTCAAACTCTGTAAAAATAATGTTTGCCTGAACTAATTGCAACAAGCCAAGCAATCTATTTTAAAAACAGGGGCTTCTGGCTAGCTTTCCAGGGAGCTTTTACTCTTTGAATTGGAAAGACCTTATTGAGTCTAGAGTCCCAGAGCTCTAGCAAGCGGAACAAAACAGATGTTGCCAGAACCATATGTATTATATTTGACAGAGAGGAAAGTTAGCCCAATTTCACATGAACATGTACCCTGGAACAAAACTAATTGATTCATAGCATTTGCCAACAGACAATATCTTCTGTTCTATTAACATGTTCCACCCCCTTAATGAAACATTGGCTTTACAGATCTTGCTCTCATTTTGTGACAGATTGTCTTCTAACATTGAAAATGTTACTAAACTTGCCTGTAACACAAAAGTACAGTTTTGGGTTTGTTTTTTGTTTTTTTCTTTTGGGGTTGAACACCTTATCCATATCTTAGCTCAGAAACACATTCCTATTAGTGCTCTCATATGACCCAGAAACCCCATTGCATTTACGGACATCAAGGAAATGTTGGAACACTAGTGTTTGTGCTAGATGCAGAAACTGACATACTCATGAACCCAAAATGTCTCTTGAATAACCTGAAATTTTCTGTTTTCCAGACATACATTTCTATAGTGACTTCATGTCTATGGCAATGCAAATATTAGAAACCCTGGACTTAAGACACACTTGGAAATTTAAGCCCTGATCCAAAACCAAGTCATTCGACTTGAGACCAGACAGGTTTTATGACGTTTGGGCACTGAAGACAGCTTTAGTCAAAGTAAACATGGAAAATGTGGAAAGCGGTTGAGGATGGGAACAGAAGCTAGGTTCCTTTGGGCTGGGCTGTAAACCGAGCTCTAGGGCCATGTTCACTGAGGAATTTAGGGTCTCATGCTGGGTTGGTGTGAGCCTCCACATGATGTTGATAGGCAAGAAGTTAAGCTGCTGAGTTGTGAAGATTGCTGTCTTGAAACTTCAACCCAATAATACACGAGGCGCTGAAAAACTGGGCTCAATGAACCACAGAGCTTTAGACCTGCTCTGGAATAACTCAAGGCAACAATGTTTCATTTGTTCGAAGAAGAGATAGTTCTTTTCACCAACTGCTTGACACTTCAAAATCCTGGACTGAGACAAGAAATATGAATTGCATGTGAGAGGGCAGTCCCTGTGGGCTAGGTAAGATTTGGGTGTATTTTCTGTCTCTGTCACAGATTTTCTGTCTCATGGGTAAATTCAACAGACATTACCCAGCTCTCTGTGCCTTCATGTTTCATCTGGAAATAATATAGTTATCTGACAACCTGCTTTTCCAAACTTGATGAGACTTACGTCCCATTACCAAACTGATTCAGAGTAACTCACACTGAGAGGTCTCGCATACCTCTGGCTCTCAAAATCATGCTTGGAATAGCTTGGGATTTCCTTTCTATTCGATTTTTTTCCTCCTCCTTTCTCTGTTTTTCTTTCTCACAGTTCACTTAGTAAATTAAATTTTAAATGGGTTAGAGTTTAGCAATATAAAAAGCTAGATCAAGTTCAGGATGCCAACTATACCAGATCTTCACTCTAATCAAGCTGTCCTGAGGATTAATTTTGTTTTGCCAAAAGAATTAAGTTTGTTGTGCCATGACAAAGGTGTCCATAACCTGGACCATTATTCAGGAAGCATGGCATTGGACAATAATCAGTAAGTCTTTTTTATGTTTGGCTTTCTCAAGCCCTCTTCCTCTTTTATATACCTGTTTGGTTCCAGACTAATTGACATTTCCTGACTGAAAAGTTTTTGAACAGTTTGGCATCCAGTCTCTTGGCAATGAGAGCAGCAAGGAAGTTCACAGTGTTATTGCCATTGTTTCATAGCCTCATGCTTTTTAATGTCTGAAGAAGACTGGAAGTAATTCTGAAGAACAGCAAGCTAAAGTTTAATCAGATAACTGTGATAATGTTATCAGCCTCTAACTCGCTCCACAGATGAAAATGTAATTAGTCCCAAGAATCTGCTAGCTGCTGATGGGCTGAGGTTGCCAAGAACCCCAAATATTTGAGAAAACCTTGTGAGAAGGTTGCCAGAGATATCAGTCATTAGACGAAGGGTGATGAAATGGATGAAATGGGACGAATGTCAGAGTAAAGCACAACAGCAGGACTCACAGTCCAAAGAATCACTCTCTGAGTGTCAGCAGGAGACCTGGTCTCACTTTTAGCACAAAGAGATGAGTTTTGCTTGGCAGAGAAAGAGATGCAAGATTGGTGTCAATTCTAGAGATTTCAGTAAAATTGCATTGATTTACAGTACTGCTAAACTGTTCCACATTAAACACTTCCACTAAGGGATTANAACAACCAGCAAAGCTTACTTGTTGTCTGGTTAGCCAAGGTGAAGGGTATGTGAAAAGGAGCAAGGGCTCCAAGGCAGAAGCAACAGAATTGTTTACATTTTGTCTTTTTATCCCTTTTAGCAACCCANCAAGAACCCCAAATATTTGAGAAAACCTTGTGAGAAGGTTGCCAGAGATATCAGTCATTAGACGAAGGGTGATGAAATGGATGAAATGGGACGAATGTCAGAGTAAAGCACAACAGCAGGACTCACAGTCCAAAGAATCACTCTCTGAGTGTCAGCAGGAGACCTGGTCTCACTTTTAGCACAAAGAGATGAGTTTTGCTTGGCAGAGAAAGAGATGCAAGATTGGTGTCAATTCTAGAGATTTCAGTAAAATTGCATTGATTTACAGTACTGCTAAACTGTTCCACATTAAACACTTCCACTAAGGGATTAGGGAAAGAGGGGGAAAAAAGAAAGAAAAAAAAATAAAGAAAGAAAGAAAGAAAGAGAATTCTTAAGTGTTTAAGACTGAGGTCCAGCAACCTTAGACCCTGTGAATCAGAAGATGCCTTCTAGGGTGGAGAAACATTGCCATAGGAAGAACAGACAATGTTTTAATCTTCTTTTCTACCTTGAAAGGTCATGTCTTACTGATAATGGCATTTTCTATCCTTCCAAAGCATAGGTAGGCTAGAACGACATCATGTTGCCTGAGGGAGCTCTATAAAACTTCCTTGGTTTTATGGTGCTCAGCAGTACTCACTGGGAAAGCTGAATCAGATGAAGACTTGATANCCTCAAACCAGCACACTTAACCCACCATCATTAAAACATCAGGTCTTCCAGATCCACCAGGAGTTGCAATCCACGACATTTTCCAAAGCTTTTAGTTCACTTTGCTTCCACACTTGAGGCCATCAGAAATCATAAGAAGAAAAGACATCATCCAGAGAAGGGATTCCTTCCTACATAATGCCCCTGTTTATCACATGCAAAGCATGATGAAGAATGAAGTCTTCTCTCAACTATGGGTGGTACGACTCTGGTTTTTTTCTGTTACTTTTGGATTCATCAGATCTCCAAATTGTACATTTTGCCTGCAGCTGTTGCTTTGCAACACAGCAGCTCTGAGTCCAAGTAATCACAGCTGGCACATCTCTTTGAGCTCAATTGGTGAAAAACAGAGTAAATGACAGGTTGCTTCAATGCAGCTCTTAGCAAGAACTCATGGAGATTATTATGAAGGAGCTGGAAAGACATCACTGGATTCTGCTTGTGGAGTTGACAACGGAACGATATCTTTCGCTGATAACTTTTAATCACTGTGTTTTCTACTTATGCAAATTGCAATAACACCCTTGATGCTCTGGATTTCTACAGCATCAGACTTGTGGCAGTGACATGAAGATTCAGAGCTGGATGCTCACTGTGTTGGTTTAAGGTTAATTGGAATATTTTAATGAGAAAAATTATATTACAGGCTATGAAAATAAAACAATGGTGATGTCTACTTCACTCATAGGTTTGCTGAGATGTATAAAAGCAAAGACACAAACATATATAAGACAGTGTCTGTCCATCAGAGTCTGTATCTCTTTTGCTTGGATTGGTGCAACCCAACTAATCATTCTGCTTCTAATCCCCCTTGCAGATCCTCCAAACTCACCTTGCACATAAGGCAGACTCTGGGATAAGGTAGAGGGGTTGAAAGAAGGTGGAAGGGTGGTTGAGAGCCCTTCCTGGGAACTCTGACTTCTGGGAGGGATATGTGTTTCTGTATTACTTTTAACTTGTATATTTCTGTATATACCTGTAAATATTTGTAATATATTTCAAATGTCTGCTTGTATATTGGGCTAAGCTTTGAATATAAAGCTTCATTCCTTAAATTCCAGCTGGCTGAGTCTAGTCTGAGTGATTGCATTGTGTGGAGGGTCAGGTAACTCCCAAACCATCACACTCATCCACCACTAACTTGTTTGTTCACTCAAGATGTATTACGCTTGTCAGTGTACTCATAGTACATCAGAACATGCATTTGGATAGGAACATTCCACAAAATACCACTTTGGGAAATTTTATCTTCATTCTGTCATGGTTTAGGGTTTGCTTGCACTGCAAATTGCAAGTAAGACCCTGGTTTTTGGGGAAAAAAAAATCATAAGGCACAAGTGTCTAATTTATCCTGTGCCAAGCTTTATGCTAGTCATTTGCTGTATAGATTGAGGCAGAGACTGTGTCTGTCAGCAGTACTCCACAGAAATATGTATCTCCATATCTGGATGGGCATGGGAAACCCAAGCATTTTTGAAAGAGAGCTTCATCAATTTCACTCTTACTAGGGTGATGCAACACATTTTAGAGGCCTGAACTACCCTACTAGCTTTCAAAAGGGGATTAAGACTCTTGAGTCACATAGGTAGCTTTGAAAATGCCATCAAGGATCTTTGCACGGACACAGAGCTTGGTGGATATCATTACCTGGTACGCTATCTTTTCATGAATGGCATGGAAAATACTTATTTATTCCACTCTGGCGTCATCATGGGATTAGTCCTTATATTACTATTATCAATGGTTTTTCCAGTACAGTCTTCCATCAATTTCTTTAAAGATGATTTAATAGTCCAAGGGACCATAACATTGTCAGCAGCTGTGTTGCTATTAGATCATACTTGCCACTAATTGAGACTTAACACATCCCCTTGCCTGAAAGAATGTATCCTGGGTAATTTTATCTTGGTACTCAATCTAAACTTTCCATCTCATTACTCCCAGCCTTACCCACTTCAGACACCTTAAATGATTACTCTGTCTATTTTCGCCTATGATAAAGATGGGGATGGTTATCGCATTCCACCCTCTGCTCCTCTGGCTGTAATTAGGCCCAGGTGTAAAGTGAGCTGGATCACCCAAGGTCACAAGCTTGGCCCAAAAGAGAAAAGGGGGGGGGAAGGAGTGCTAGTGATGAACTGGACTCTGAATAAGAGTGAGTCTAGAATTTGCAATGCGGTTTATTTTAGCCTGCTGTATTGTTTTTATTTATATGCCTTTTTTTTTTTTTTTTTTTTAAATTAGCTATCTGAACTAAGGTGAGTATATCCAGTATTGAGAATGTCTGTTTGGCCTAGGCTTTGCAAGGTTTTGGGAAACATGGTAGAAACTGAATTTTTCTGATGTGACACAAGAGCTCTCAGTATTAGCAGTGTTATAGGGATAAACATATCAAATTTAAGTCAAGGTCAGCACTCAAACATACCTTCCAAGATTCGCAGTAAACACCCAATTAAGCTTCACAGTTCTGATTCACTCTGGTGAATCAGTAGATTTAATGGACCATCTCTCACACATGGCCACAAATGTCTAAATCAGCACAGTGCCAGTAGTGAATGAAATTCACTCAACTTCAGCAGAGAGGCAGAGATAGGACTGACCTTTCACACTACGTCCCCCGAAACAATTTCAGAGCTCAGTTTTGTTACCCTTATACAGATGTTGTTGGCATCTAAGTTGTCTTGGAGTATCCCACTATGTTCTAAAGAGGGGCCAAAGTCCTGTGCCATATGTTTCAAGCCTTTGGAGATATTCTGACACCCTCTGGCATACAAAAGAGCATTTGAAATCCCTATGTGGATAACTGAGTTGGAATCAATGTCATATTACTTTTACAATAATAAATGCGCAGTCTGAACTCTCTCTATGCAACTCCTTTCACTGGTCTTTTAATGTGTGGTGGCTGGGGCTTTATAACCAGAATTTTCATTCCATGTGAAATGCTGAAAACACATTTTTCTATAAGCTTTATTTTGTATTGGAACAGTTCAACAACAAACAAACAATCAGAAAACAATTTACCATCTTTATTGGGTATAAAGCTACTGATAGCTGTAAGAAACAAGGTACTTCACTCAAGAAAAACAACCAAAGTCCTAGAGTGAAAATGTCAGATTAGATTAAGTTCATTTTCTATATTTTTATATACTGCAGGTGTTCCTGTGAGAGCAAGAGCAAGTTTTAAAAAGACAAAGAGCAAATAAAGGAACACTAGACATTGGATGCAAAGCACCTGGAGAAAAAGGTCTTGTGGCCCTTATGGACAAGAACACTGTCATGCAGGGGTGCATCAAGAAGAATATGGCAAGCAGGTTGGAGATTGTTCTCCTCCCCCTCTACTCTGCTCTGGTGAGGCCTCATCTGGAGTACTGTGTCCAGATCTCCCCAGTTCAAGAAGTACAGGGACATTCTGGAGACAGTATAGAAAAGGGCTACAAAATAATAAGGAGATCAGAACATCTTCCTTAGGAGGCAAGACAGAAAATTTGGTCTTTTTTTGTCTAGAAAAGAGATTAGTGAGGGAATCTCACCAATGCTTAGAAATGTATATAGAGTAGGTGTCTGGAGGATGGGACCAGTGTTTTTTTTTTCCAGTGACGTCCAGTGACAGGACAAGGAGTAATGGGCACGAACTTGAACTTAGTTCCATCTAAACATGCAGAGGAGTTTCTTTCAATAAGAGTAATGGAGCACTGGAACAAGTGGCACAGTGATGGAGTCTCCATCCATCTCTGGAGACATTTACAATCCTCGTGGACATGTTCCTGTGTGACCTCCTCTAGGTTAACCTGCCTTGACAGGGAAGTTGTATTCAATGATATCCAGAGGTCTCTTCCAACCCCCAACATTATGTGATTCTGCGAAAAGATGACCCAAGAAGCATATCCAGAGTTCAAACAACGAGATGCAGTGCTTACAGGGAATGAGTCCCGAGGATGATGTAAAGGCCAAGTATCATAAATCCATGTAGTTTGCACTCTTCTTTTCTGCTTTTCATGAAGCTACATCTCTTTCTAAGCCTGGGGTAAATGCTTCTGTAACAAGGATCAGTGGCTCTTCTGAAAAAGGATGAGCTAGTAGTGCAGCTACACAATGGGTTGACTATAGGAAGGGCAAAACATTTTTCTGGTTTATGCAGTAAACACTTTCCATCCCCATCAAAAACACCACCTTGGTACTGTCCATGTGTTGAAAGATGATGTCCAAAGAACATCAAGCCAAACCTTAAGAGGAGATAGATACAGGATCATCTATATCATACATTGCACCAGTCATAACGCAACAAGCAACCAAGGACTGCTTTAACATCAGGAGTAACACAGTGGGGCAAACCTTATTTCAGCAGGCTTTCCCCTGAGGTAAATTTAGTGACAGCACATTATTAAACATCTACAGTTTGGTGTAATCACATCTGACTGTGTGCGGATGCACAGCAGCTAGTATGAACGGGGAGGGGGACAAA
>WBNM01021582.1:31559-64434 GCA_013399055.1 Ramphastos sulfuratus | reverse complement strand
TGGCTTTCTTGGCCACCTGAACATACCGCTGACTCACGCTTAGTCTGTAGTCAACCAATACCCCCAGGGCCCTCTCCAAGTCACACATCCCCAAGTCTATAGCTTACAATGAGGTTGCTGTGACCTAGGTGGAGAACCTCACACTTGGTCTTGTTGAACTTCATACAGTTAGCTTTTGTCCATCAGTCTAGCCTGTCCAGGTCCTGTTGTAAAGCTTCTCTACCCTCCAGCAGATTGACACAGCCACCCAGCTTGGTGTTATCTGCAAACTTACTGAGTGTACACTCAATCTTCTCATCCCGATAATCAAAAGTAGACAGGCCCCAGTACTGAACCCTGGGGGACACCACTAGTGACTTGGACACCTACCCTGGACACCATCTCTTGCTCTGGAGTGGGGTTCTCGGCCCTGATGAGACTTCTCTTTGACTGCACTTACCATGCTGGCTCCTCACACAGGAAATGGTCAATGTCATGGCTTCTACATAGGAGTTGAAACCTCTGTGGTGAGGTGCAGGTAAGGCAGCACCTCTCTGTAACACAAGTAAACCTAGGAATGTTGCATGGCTGAAAACTGCCAGCTTACAGAGATCTACCTGCTTGTGCTGAGAGCAGCAAACAGTGCCAATGCCTAACACAGAATATGTGCTCTGACCCACTAAAACAGATGCCAGAACCTAAGTAATGAAAGGCAGGAGTCAGAAATCAACTGCGTATATGCAACGTGCTAGTGTATATGGATTATTTCCATAGCTTCTAATAAATTTTTTTAAACTATAAATTCAGTCTCATATTTGAGGCTCTCTGTGCACCCTTTTCTAGGTTGATTGTTTTATTTTAATTTTTTTCCCCTGTGATTAAATTTGTTGTCTGACTACTTTCCTTCCATTATTTTTCTTCCCTTTTCACTATTTCTGTTGCTGTTGCCTTTTTTTTTTTCCTGTTTCCCCTTTCCCATCTGCTGCTGCCTCTCTTCTCATCATTCTTCAGGTTTGCATATCTTATAACAGAAGCTTTAGAAGCTGCCCATACCAGGTGAGAAACTCTCTCAGATGAAAAGGGGCCTTTTCTGACTGCTTTGAGAAGTCTGTTAACAGTAAGTCATTAAAAAGATCTCTTTTCTGCCTTTGTAATTCGTCCCTGTGGATTGTGTTTCTTGCCGCAACAAGTGTTTAATGAAATGATGGAAAACTAGTGATGTTTTCACTGAGAATTCTGTTCTTTCCAGCAAATGTTGGAGGCAGAATGTGTATGAGAAAAAAAGTGAGACAGAAAAATTATTCTTTAACTTCAACACAGCCTTTTTCCAATAAACCCAAGAAGATGTTTGGAATTCTGTGCAAGCCTCATCCTGCAGCAAAACCCAACTACTGAGAATGCACCACACACTAGCTTTGGTACACTTTTTTTCTGATCCAGATTACATTAACAGAAGTAGAGAAAGCAGGTCAAAAGCAAGGGGAATCATTTTACACAACACACATTTTAATGTATTTCTCTGATGGCTAAATGTGCTGCCCACTATATTAATTTTCATGCCACAGAGAGCAGACAATAACTGAAACTAGTTTAAATTGAATTTAGAAGCAGTTCGCTTTCTTGCTATGAAAGATTTAATTCTCCAAAACCATTGCACCATATTTTATATATTATGTATTTGAAGTAATGGAAACTTCAGAACCATCTCACAGATTTTCTGATGACTGAACTTCCAGTTTTGGAGCATGGGATAGGTTTGTGCGTTGGTCTGCATTGTGTTTGTGCAAGTCGAGCACAGGAATTCATGCAGCAGAGCAGATTAACAGACCATCAAGCTCATTATTCTATCTGTGGTGCATCCTTTACCTGAAAATTCTGTACAGTTTTCACATCACCAAATGGACTTAATTCCACAATATTTGACTACATGGAAGTGCTTCTGACTTCTGGAAAATTTGTCTATATGAATGTTAAAAGCTGCCTTCGAATATACGTAGCTTCCAATTTGGAGAAGTTCTGTCCCTGTAAAATCTTCAAGAAGCAATTGATATGTAAATTTAAAGGACTCATATATTGTGTTTCATGGGTCCTTTAAATTTAATTTATGTCTTTTCTTCTCTTTTCACATATAAGACAAATGCCTCTGAAATGTTTTGCCTATGCAGGGAAGAAATTCTATATCTGCGTGTGTAATGCTTGGATAGGATAGTTTTACAGTATTGTATGGTACTAAAACTTATTTTAGGCAGAAACAAATTATTTGTGTCTTAGAAGTCATACTTCTAAGAGAAAACTTCTTTCTTTTTTTCCGAAAACATTTTAAAATTTATTTATACACAGGCTTCAAATGTGTTCCTCTCTCATTCCTGATGCCTGATATGAGAACTGGGTAGTGCACATATGACTGAAATGTTCCAGTACAGCAAAGGCTTCTTCTGAAGAGGGTAAGAGTGATTTCTAAAGGAGCTGGTGCAGCTTACATAGGTTATTGCACAAATAATAAAATAAATTCCAGTTTGCATTTAGCAACTTTTTTTTTTTTTAATCATGCCTTTATAAATATTCAAGTTTCACTTGCATACAACTTGTGTGTACAAGTTTCCTCTCTGCTGGAAAAAGGAGCAGGTGCTTATGGATACCTAGCTGTTTCTGGCGTTACATGGACAAAGCTGGGTGTGTGTGGAGAATAAGGGATATAGCAGGTCTCTTCCACCTGATCCCAGACTTGATTGCTGAAGTCTTTATTATTGTCTATTATATTAGGGAAAGTGGGAGAAGAACCAGCCCAACACAAAATTATCTACAAGAAATTAGTTGAAATAGACACCATTCAGATGTTCTGAGGTTGATTCTTTGATGGTTACTCACAGCAGGCATGTCAGAGGCTACATTTGTAAGCAACAATATTGTTAGTGATAAAGGCTGATGGAAATAAGACTTCATAACACATCAGATTCACCCTACTTACCTAAAAATATAAAACTGACATTATTTACAGTAGAGCAATTTATTGAAGCAACTTACACTTTTCTCCTCCACCGAGGTGTTGGCATGCTTTAAATTTCCTATCTTCATGCTTTTCTTAACTAGCAGTCTTAGCAACATAGATGCCTACAAAGACAGAGTTTTCTGTGCGAGTGCTGTGCCACATGAGAAACAGCAGTTGTAAAGATCAGCGCAGGTGGAAGGCGCTCGGCACAAGGCCAGGTGACACAGTGAGGCTGTAGGGAAGAGTCTTTATCTTCCTCTTTTCCTTTGGCTTTAAACAACCAAAGCCTGCAGTGGCTGGAAAGTTACGACTGCCGCTGGTTCATATCGCTAGAGCAGAGAGGTTGGCAGAGGACGGGCGCTAGAGATGCTGTAGGCAGCGGCGCACCACAGCGCTGGGCGCGCCTCCCACTGCCCCGGGGCGCGGCCTTACCGGCGCAGCCGCCCCGCGCAGCTCCCGCACCCCTCCCGCACCCCGCACAGTGCCCGTATCCCGCACACCATGGAGCGCCGGGTCGCCCGTGAGTTTCGGCACAAGGTGAGAGAACGGAGCCGTGGGGGCCACGGACGCTGGGGTCGCCTCACCGGGCGAGCGCGGGCGGTGGGCAGCGCTGCTCCCCGCGGCCTGGGGTGCGGCTTCTGGGCCGAGCTGCCGGCGTTGTCACGGGTGGGGAAAGCAACGGCATGACGGAGTGTGCGACGGGGAAGGGAGAAAGTCGGGGAACTTGGCGTGGAAAAGCAGGTGGCAGCCTCCTGTTAGAGAGTGGTCCTAACACTTAAAACCCTTTAAAAGGGTGGAGGGAAAGACGAAGAACATTCCCCGGTGTTTGAGCTCTTTCAGGGCTTGATGCAATTTGTTTTATTTGAATATTATATAAAAAATACTGCGCCCAACTTTGTTTAGGGAAGGCAAAAGTGCAGGTGCTGAAGTCCAGGCCCGGGCAGTTCACGTTTGCAGCCCAGTGCGCTGCCGGCGGCTCCTCGGAAGGCTTCAGCTCCACCTTAACATTGGCGAATGCAATTGTGCCTGTGCAGTCATGTGCGAATGCACTTGATACATGGAGCGACTCATTATGCCTGGCACGGCCTTTTGTCGTTTGCCCGATGAGTGCACAGCAAAGCTCGAAACTGTGAGCCAAGTAAGCTCAAAATGCTCTGTTTAAGTAAAGGAAGTGAAAAAATGGTTTACGTGTTTAAGAGATCCTTCTACATAATCGTGTAGGACTCTTAGAATAAAGGTTTCAGTACTGTTTTATGATTTTTTTTTTTTCCCCTCTGTGGAAGAGTTTGGTGGTGTTTTTTGATGTTTTGTTTGTTCATTTGTCAGCTAAAGAATGGAGTTTCTCAGGGGTTGTGTAATGTGTTTTATAGAAGTATCACCTGGTAGTAAACCAATTGACTAAAGACTTGTTAGAATGAAGTAGAGAGGCTGCCAAAAAAAAGGTCTGTATTAAAAATGGAAGTTCAGAACCATAAAGAACCTGGGTACAATGTAGTGATGACTACAGCCATCTAGCAAGTTGGTTTGGCCATGCTATGTATTATTGTATAACTTAGTAATAGATTGGGCAATGTATCTATATGGTTCCTAAGTGGGTGGTTACCATCTTGAACTTTAAACCTTTTGCCTTTCACTGCTGATGTAATTCATAAGTTATTCTAGTCTCACCCTTGACAATGTAAGACCTACTGTCAGTGTTCACTGGTGCAAGGAAGTAGGATACATATCTGAATGAAAACTCATACTATGTAAGAGGCTGCTGTAACAGGTCTTTTTTTTTTTTTCTCTTCCTAGTAGTTTCAATCAGTTGTGCCTGTGAAAACTAGTGCAATTTCTAGTGTGAGAAATGGAGCATAAGCAACTCTTGTGTTTTAAGATTGTGAATTTCATACAACTATGACAGAAATGTTGAGGTTGGAAATGACCCCTGGGGTTTGCTTGCTCACCTCCCCCTACTCATTCAGGGCCGCTTAGAGTAGATTGCCCAGGACTGCGTCCAGGTGTTTCTTTAATATTCTGGGTTTAAAAGCTGTGCAATCATCTATCCCATACCTCCACAGCTATTTTCTTGAGAAATAGATATTAAAATACTTCTCTGATCCAAGTTACACAATGTCACTGCCACTATTGATGTAGATTTTTTTTTTCCTTAATATGTGATTTTATTTTTTTATATATATATATATTTTTTTAGGACTTATGAAATTAGTCAGTTCTTAGAAGCCATTGATAAGCTTAGGTAAAGTGTATATCTGCAGTAAGACTCTGTCCCAAAGAATTAATGAATTAGGAAAATGCTAAGAGATGCAGGTGGATACAGAAAGTGGTAATTCGTGAAACAGAAGGCAGCAGGAGAAGAATGAACTAATGAAAGAGATGATTTAAGAATATTAGCCAAGCTGTAGCATTCCAAATATGTAAGAAGTCATTTGAGTGTTTGTTTTTGCTGGAGGGTGAGGAAGTTGCTGGGTGCAGAGTGACAAGTGCAAGGATCAAACAGGAAGGCAGGTGGTGTTGCATGAAGAAATGGCAGAAAGTAAATACAGCACTACGGTTCCTGAAAGGGAGTAGGGATGTGTCCATGAGCTACTATGTAAGGAGAAAAATGTCATCTTGTTACTCCTTTCTTTCCCAGTCAGGAGAAGAGACAATATTGTGCTCTTATGTTGTGTAGGCTTGATGTGCTTAAACATTTCCTGTTTATCATGAGGCACTG
Organism: Ramphastos sulfuratus; assembly: GCA_013399055.1. NCBI lineage: Eukaryota > Metazoa > Chordata > Aves > Piciformes > Ramphastidae > Ramphastos > Ramphastos sulfuratus. The sequence goes on along the minus strand of WBNM01021582.1, from coordinate 58,750 downwards.
CTCATACAGTGCCTTAGTGTTACAGATTCAGTAACATTTTGGCCTTTAGGTGTTTTGAAAGTGTCTTTTTCCAAAGGAGACGAGTAACAGAAACCCACCTGTATGTGAAGTCTTGCTGGCTTTAGAGATCTGGAAGGGACAAAGGCATGTATGACGCCTGCATTTAGTTTAGAATATAATGCAAACCTTTGCAAACCTAGAAAGAAAGAGCCTGTCTTTAAGTATGCAAATTGGTCCACAGACTTCCTGTCACAGTAATACTAGCCTTTAGGTCAGATGTAAATTGTCTTCTTAAACATTAAGCTTATCCAAATGTAAAACCAACGTGATATGACCTCTCGCTGGAAGTAACATCAGTGAGGATCTTGCTGTCGTTGAATTTAAATTGAACTCTCATAGGAGAATTCCTGGAGTTTATTTCTGCTCTATTTTACTGTCATTATCCAGGAGCAGTCATAGTAATATGACACCGGTTTAAGTAAACGTACTATTAGTGGGGGGAGGGGAGGAAGAGGGACTAGCAAGTTCGATCAGTTAAGAGCTGGAGCAGAGGAGCACAGGTGTAGCAGTTTGCATAATGTTAGAAGTGAGATCCTGAAATCAGTGGCTTGGATGACAGAACATAGATTATAATCATCTCAGTGTGGTGGTTTTATCTGTGCCAGCATGTGCTATATTAATGAATGGCCAAAAAGGTTTCTGAAAACATTTATTCAACAGTACAGTGATTATCAGGTAAGGTAAATAAGATATTACTGCAGTAGTATCACTGTGGAGGGGAAATGCATACAGTATTTGCCACCTTGTCCAATTGTTGTAATACTAATTTTAGAAAGTCTTGCTACAAGTTTCAGCTTCTGAGGTAATGCTTTCTTGCAAAAATATGTTTAAAAAGAAGTAAAATCTTCTCCTATTGAACCTATTATCCTTTATGGCTTAAGAACTAGCAAAAGTCCAGCACATTGAGTGTTTTACGGCTATTTAGTCAGATGTTTACAGTAATATCTTTGTGGTTTTAGGTTAATCTGCTAATTGACAATGAAGCAGAGAAGGATTACCTTTATGATGTGCTGCGGATGTACCACCAGTAAGATCTAGCTTTATGTTTCTGTAGAATTTAGCTTCTTTTTTTTGACATGTAAAGAGTAAATGTTAAAGATTTTGTGGTCTATGTGCTGCTAGAAACGTTGTTGAAATGATAGTTTTTATCCTGTGTAATGAATGTATTTCATAGCCTACCAAGAAAGAGGGAACCAGTCTGTAATCACTCATAAAGTTACTTTGATTTTTATGACTTAGCAGGTTTGTAACAGAATTTGGTGGATTCACGTTAAGGGGGAAGCATCTGATAAAACTGTTCTTTGGAAGAGAGCATTAATCAAATTCATTCATATTTCCAGATAATACTTTTTCATTTACCACAGATGTTTTCATTGGGTTCCCTTTTAAAAGATTTTTGCTAACTATTCAGATTTATTTGAAACTGTTTTATCTGAAGGCTGAAAAATATGTAGTCAGAGAATCTATTTGGCATGTTTAACAACTTTGGCTTATTGCAAGATAATGGGGGGGGGGGAGGAGAATGGTAAGGTGATAGGCTTATTACCAGTCCTTTAGCTGAACTGATTTAAAGCACAATTGCATAGGACCTGTATTGTTGCAAATGAGCTCAGCCTCTAATCCATTGTTTTTCCAAGAAGATGAAAATGCATTTTCCACTCATCACAGACAAGTGGCTCTGATAAACATTGTTTCCATTCATATCTTAATCAATAGCATCTCTGCTGAGCGAAATGTAGACCTCTCCATCCAATGTTTGCACTGAGCTATAGTTTTGGGTGTATTCAGCTGCGTATCTGTTTCAGTTTCACTCAGGTCTGTCTAATTGCTTCTCCATTCATAAAGCCTCTTGTTTGGAAAGCTGGTTGATTCAGTAGTTCTTAATTATTTAAAATCTTCCTGCAGCTACAAAATTAACAGTGCACTTAGTAATTTTTCTTCAGCTACCAAAGTTGCAGTGACTTGTGCAAATTTTCCAAAATCTCTGTGAACGTACATTAATAATGTATCACTTTTTTTGGAATACATTATGAACTATTCAAGGACAAGACAATGTGCAATTGGTGTTGGAGTTAACATTGAATGTCTGCTTAAGTGTGACCAGCAATTCCAAAAGCATTTGACCTCTAATCCCATTTAATATGCTTTCCTGGTCTGTAGTACCAATGCACATGCCTCAGAAATAGTATATGCCAAGAAATGTAAATTACCAGAGAGATAACAGCAAATAATAAAGAATCAGTTGAACTGGATGTTGTGTAGGATTTGTCCGATTTTATTTTTGGGAACTGTTCCTCCTCTCTTGCAGCTGGGCAACAAAGTACATTTTTTAGACCTATAACCATGCCAGTGCTGACAGTATCAGGGAGACTTGCTTTGCACAGCTCTCATAAATGAGATGTTCACAGTCATTTTATTATGGATTGATGTCTCTTCAATATAGATTTGAAAAGAAAATTTAAAACTTAAACAAATCTTTGCTCTAGCTACTGAGCTTCATGTTTTTTGTTGTTTTTTTTTCTCCCAGTCCCTCAAGTTCAGGGGAGGAATCAGGCTGTAGTCTAGATACCCTTAGAAAGATTCCTAACTAGTAAGGAAACAGCACTTTAGTAGTCAGGTATATCTGACCTGTTAAGTTATTTCCAAATGATTCTGTATATCTTTTGTGAACTGAAATTGAAGATGTCATCTATGAAAGTGGTGTGTATGGTCATTAAGCTGTATATAGGAGACTTCAGTTATTTTGAAGATTGGCTTCTCAGAACATATTTGGCTTTGGTTAAACTAGTATCTGCATCAATAACTTCTTCAGTAGATCAAAATGACATGTAAATATTGAAGCCATGTGTACAGAAAGGTATTAAATGGTTCTGTGTGTTGATTACCTGTACCTATTTTCTCAGTGGTTCATCTTTGTGGGTTGTTTGGTTTTGGGTTTGTTTTTTTTTCTTTGTCATTTTTGTTTGTTTGTTTGGGAGTTTTGTGTGTTGTGGGTTGTTTCTGTTTGGCTGGTTCGGGTTTGTTGGGGGTTTTTTTGTTGTTGTTTGTTTGCTTGTTTTGTGTTGAGCATGGACTTTGTTTTGTAGGTCAATGAATCTCCCAGTGCTTGTGGGGGACCTGAAACTTGTGATTAATGAACCAAGCAGATTGCCTCTGTTTGATGCTATCCGCCCACTTATCCCATTAAAGCACCAGGTGGAATATGATCAGCTTACTCCCAAAAGATCACGGTAAGAGAATGCAGAACAGTGCAGCTAACTTAAATACAAGTAGGAAATACTGCTTGAGTTTTCAGATAAAGTCTAAGTAAAATACTGTGCACCTCTGCAGAGATGGGTGTAATTGTTTCACTTTTACTGTATTTGCTAGAAGTACAGTTTTGAACTAGCTGAAGTAGGTTGCAAAGTAGCTTAACCAACGTAAGGGAGTCAAAGCCAGTGCTTTCCAGGTGAAACTATTTTCTTGTTTTCCCTGCATTTAATAATAAAAAAAATCTAACAACTCTACAGACAGCTTCAATGTTTGCAGATGGTTTATGAAAAATGGTTGATAACTTCAGCCAACACGTGTCCATCCAAGCTTCAGTTAACTTGCCTTTTTTTAATGTCTAAATGTGAACAAGAGCAAAATATGCTGTGACTTTCACATGAAACATATGAAACATTATTGCCACAAAATGTTTTGCATCTTGAACAGTCAAATGTCTTTTACTTTCACAGGAAGCTGAAAGAGGTGAGATTGGATCGTTTGCATCCTGAAGGACTTGGAATAAGTGTGAGAGGTGGAGTGGAATTTAGCTGTGGCCTCTTCATCTCCCAGTTAGTTAAAGGAGGCCAGGCAGACAATGTTGGACTTCAGGTGAGAAAAAAATATTTTCATGACTGCTGTGATTCAAAAAGCCTTTCACTACAATATTAGAGAAGAGGGCAATGAGAGTTGTTCTTCTGCATTTAGAAATATCTTTTTTTTTTTTGGTAAGGTGTTCCTTGTCACTTGTAATAAAGTTCTTAGGGAGTTATGCTCAGTTGTGCTACTCTGTGGATGTCAGGTTTAGTTTCTTCTTAATATGCAAGACAACTCTACTGACTTTCTGTGACTGAGCCCATCATACTACACAATGACAATGAAAGGGACTGTAAAGAATTTTTGGGCTGCTTTGTACGAGTTGTACTGCACCTCAGAGGGTGGTAAGAGTTTGGCAAAGTAGGGACAGTAAGGAGGAAGTATGCTTGAGACTGCCTAGGAATTTGTTAAGGTTAGATTATATGTATTAATATCAATGAATGGCGCTTCGCAGCTCATCTGCCCGACTTCCATTTTCTGGCATGTGGTGCTAAAACTCAGCCTAAGGTGCTTTCATAATAGGTATCACTAAGGCTTTCTGAACCCCACTGAATAACAAGGGCTGACAGGCAGCCCATTGTTCTAAATTGCTGTCTTGAAGCAGAGCCACCTGCTTCTGAAATTTCACCCACCTGCTTTATTTAACATTTTCTATCCCAAAAATGCTGTCTGAGAAAGGTATTATGACCTTCTATTATACCATCACTTCTACATCCTCCTGCTTTTTTAATACTTTCCAGTTAATTTTATGTTATTTCTCCTTCAACTAGTTTCCAAGCTACATTAAAATGACTGAATAATCATGAAAGCTTACTGAGGCATTTGTAGTTTTGGCCCTTTTTTAAACTGCAGTTTCTTTAAAAGGCAAGTATTTTGTCCTTTCATGAAGATATGTGCTTCATCTTTTCCTGGTTTTTTCCCCTGTGATTTCTGATACTTACATCTTTTGGGATTCTGCTGAATACGAAGAAATGGAGATTGCTGTGAGTGATGAAAGTGTACAAAGTATACAAAATGAGAACTTCAAAACAGTGGTGTTATTATGTAAGGACCCTTCAATCTTCTGGAAGTGCTAAATATTATATTTCTTATGGTAGGATTTACAAATAATGGGCCTTTTCCTTGGGAAAAGTCAGGTTTGCAGCTTTTTCTTTTGAAAGTCTGTCATCTCCCTGTTTGATGGGAGGAGGGAAAATGGATATATAACAACAAAACAACTGTTACTCCCCGACTCTGTCCCATCCTGCCTTTTATCTCTACTGCTTCTGTTTCAGAAGGTTCATATACAGTGATACCAGTACAAAAGTAACAAAGTATATGAAACCAACTATTAATTCAGTATGTGAACACTGTTTTGTATATGGGAGAAGCAGTTTTTTACGTGGCAATGCCTCTTGTAGTTGAGCCAACGCTGGGGTATTTCTAAAGCACCATCACTTATTGTCACTGTAACAGAAATGTCACTATACTGAGTGAAGACTACCAGGCTGTCTTTCTGTTTCATGCAAAGAGAAGTATTAAAAATATCTCTATGGGAAAAGCTTGTTCCCATACAGAAGGAAAAAATAAAATATGATCTTGGCTGTATTTATAATTTTTTTAAAGTATGTTCCTCTTAGGGAGATGGTATAACACAGATAGAACTTGCTTTGTAAATGATGAAATCCTCAGAACAACACTACCTCTGCTGATAAAGGAGACTCATAAACAGCACTGCCATTTACACTTCTGAAACTAGGATGCTTCTTTACAGTTATCAGCTGTGGGGTTTTGGTGGGTTTGTGCAAATCCAGGCTCCATTGTCTCTTACAGCCTGCATGATGCAAAAGGCATGAGTAAAAGAGAGATCTTGAACTGGACTAAAAACAAACAGAAGAACCGGAGAGATAAGCAGACAAGTCTAAGTAGATCAAATGATGTTAGCATTACATAGTGTCAAGGTCTTAAGAGAGCAGCAAATCGCACGCAGGCCGTGGCCCTGGGTGAGATTCTGGGATGGCCAGCAGGTGGCGCAGCAGTCCTGCTGGTTGGAGACGGGACCCACTGGTTAGGATCTGGCTGGGGACCGTGGTCATCGGCGTCTGCAGATGTGTTCTCTCCTGAAAAGCACTCACAGGTTGCGTTTTCTTTTGTAGTCTTCTGATGCTGTGTTGTGCCACATAAAAATCTTTAAGGTCAGAGAAGAGGAATCTGCACTGCATGAGCCATGCTGATATAGTGGGTGTGTTGTTAATGCTTGTCTGCTAGTGCAGAGTGTATGGCACTACTCAGAAGTAGTGAAGTTTGTGAAAGAAGTGAAGATAAGCAGGTGATTTCTTGTTCTGTTATTCTTTGGTTTTGTTCTTTAGCTCAACAGATCACAGTAGGAAGATTTGGTAATACTTAGTACCCATGAAGAAAGACAGGAGGTAATGGCATGGCCATGTCCTGTCACCCAAGGGTAGACCAGTTCAGTGTGTGTTAATGCGAAAATTTTTAGGATACAGGCCATATTGAGGAATTCATCTTTCCAGTTCCTCTCACATAAATGTGGTGGTGCAAGTTTAGGCTTTTGGAGTTGAACTCTGCAGTGTTTCCAGCTGTTATCTGAAACTGTCAGTAACGTACAAAGAAGTTGGTCTGGGGTGAGCTAGACTGTGACTTCTTTGTTTCTCCAGACACATACTCATGTCAGACTTGTGTGATGGAGAAAACAGTGAATACTCTGAAATTTGGCAGCTTGAAACTTAACGTTTCAAGTCAAGCTGAAACGTCAACTTGAGTGGAATGTGTTAGGCAATTATTAACTAGGGTTAATGATGCTGTGAAAACAGACATATTTGCAAGGAAACAAAGTTTCATTAAGTCAGAACAAATCATATTGTGCTGCTTTTATTGGGAAGAGTCCTGACAATTCTCAGGGTGCCATTTTGCTACATTTACGTAATTATCCACAGTAGCTCGTAAGGAATGCTACTGGAGAGGAGCAAAGCCAAAGTATTTTACTTTGTTCTTGCAAAGGTCTAAGTACAAAGGCGTAAGAGGATACGTTGCATAGTTTGTTGTTGAACAACAACTGTTGAACAACTGTTTCCTGGTAGTAATTTGTATATCCTGCTGTGCAGAGCACTGATTTGCTTTGTCTGTCGGAAGAGAATATGCACCAGCTTCCACACAGCATGTCAGGTGGCTCATGTTAGGTGCAAAGATTTTGCTTATGATCCTTTAGCAGGGACTGTCGTTTTGAGCAGCTAGTAAAACACAGCATTAATTGAAGTGGGCAACATCTCTGTGATGGTTTGGGAGTTCCCTGCCCCCCCACACTTTGCGAAATCACCCAGACTAGACTCAGCTGGCTGGAAGTTAAGGACTGAAGTTCTGTTTACAGTTTAGCACAATGTACAAGTAGATACATACACTATATACAGGAATATTGACAGAAATATACAAGTTAAAGGTAATACAGAAACATGACACCCCTCCCAGANTACAAGCAGATATATACACTATATACAGGAATATTTACAGAAATATACAAAGTAAAGGCAATACAGAAACACAACACCCCTCCCAGAAATCAGAGACCCCAGGAGGGGCTCCCAACCACCCTTCCACCTTCTCCCCACCCCTATACCTTACCCCAGGGTTTGAGGATCGGCCAGAGGAGGAATTAGAAGAAAAAGTGGTTAGTGAAACTAATCAGCAGAGAGAAGTTCAGAAGCTGCTAGATCGAGATGCTGTGCCCCTGAGACTGCAAACCCGACTGACTTATCTTTTGTTTTGAGTACTTATTCCTAAACATCTCAGCAAGCCTATGAGTGAAGTAGACATCACCATTGTTTCCTTTTCACAGCCTATAATATAATTTTCTCTATTAAAATATTCCAGTTAGCCTTAAACTAGCACACTGGCTCAGGGGATTGTTAGGCAGAGTTCATAGAAACTCGGAAATTTCTAGTTTAGTTGTATCAAATCTGGATTTACATTGAAGGAAAGGAAGCCTTTTGAAATAAAAGCTTTCCCATGATCCTCTGTCACTTTATCCCCAAACCTTTTAATGTTAATTCAGATCCAATATTCTCTCTTCCATCTTCAGGTTGGAGATGAGATAGTTCGTATAAATGGATATTCCATTTCGTCCTGCACGCATGAAGAAGTCGTAAACCTCATTCGCACAAAGAAAATAGTGTCCATAAAAGTGAGACGTAAGTAACAAGAAAATTATCTGTGTTGCTAAAGACTGTGGTGGTAGGTTGTTGGTGATCTGTAGGAAGTGTTACTTAACAAAAGTGTTTTTCTTTTTCAGATGTTGGCATGATACCTGTCAAAAGGTAATGGTACTTAATCCGAAAATTCATTTTCACAAAGCCTCTTCAATATCCAAAGAACCTCTTTTTTTGTCTCTGTATTTGAAAGTGTGTGAATGAGCATCTCCATAGCTGATTAAAGTGTCCTGTCCTATATGATAGGCAGGTGTCTTTTTGATGAATTTGACTTTTTATGCCAGTTGCCTCCTTAACCAGTTTCTGTTTCCTTGTTAGTCATGGATATCAGCTGCAAATGTCATTATCATAGACTCATAGAATGGTAAGGTTGGAAGGGACCTCGAAGATCATCTAGTTCCAACGCCCTGCCATAGGCAGGGACACCTCCCACTAGTACAGGTCACTCAAGGCCTCCTCCAACCTGGCCTTGAACACCTCCAGGGAGGGAGCAGCCACAACCTCCCTGGGCAACCTGTTCCAGTCTCTCACCACCCTCACTGCAAAGAACTTCCTCCTAACATCCAGTCTAAATCTTCCCTCTGCCACTTCAAACCCATTGCCCCTTGTCCTGTCATTGCAAGACCTTGTAAATAGTCCTTCCCCAGCCTTCCTGTAGGCCCCTTCAGATCCTGGAAGGCTACTCTAAGGTCTCCTGGAAGCCTTCTCTTCTCCAGGCTGCAGAGCCCCAACTCTCTCAGCCTGTCCGGCTTGAGGATTGCTTCAGGACTTAGCAGTAATTGGAAGAGGGCAATAATTTGAATATTTTCTAAAAAGTAAAATTTTAAGTGCAATGTTTGAGAAATGTTAATGATGAGAGGTGCCTCTCTGCTTAGACATGTATGTAATCTGTTCAAGTTCTTCTGATTATTTTCACAGTCTTTTCTTATAGTTTCTTAAAATTGCCTCACTTGCTCAGTACTACTTCTCTCAATGTTGTGTTTGACCACCTTTACTGGCCTAAATAATGGTATGCTTGTTTGATGTTCTGTTTAAACTATTGGAAAATAAACCAGTTAATATGAATGATGTTCAAAGAAACTTGTGGATACAAGGAGACCACATTCCAGAGTAGCTTCTTCAGTACATTCATGTTGATTTTGTTCCCATTACTTTAAATTGTTTTATCCTTCCAGCTCAGCAGATGAACCCCTTAAATGGCAATATGTGGACCAGTTTGTGTCAGACTCTGGGGTAAGAGACCAATATCTTATTAAGATGTCTTCTGGAAAATCTGTACTAGTTCTGAAACACTTTCTCCTTTGACCTTATCACAGAAGTTATTGTATGTGTTTCTGTGATGCAGTATTTTGTTACAGGGGCCTAGGAGAAATAGCCTTTGTGATACGAAATTATCCTAGACTCATTAGATAAAAAAGGGCAGGATACAAATGAAATATCCTTTCCTCATTAACTGCTACTTTATTTTGCTTGAGCTTATTAACTTACCAGGCTGTAGTTCTACTGTATAAATCTTTAACAGATTATTTGGCCTATATTAGTGGAGGAATGACAGATTATCAATACAAGGGACTTCTGTGGGCTGCAGGAGTGAAAAGAGAGACTACAATTACCATTCTTTTGCTTTCAGGAAGTAAAACTCAGTTGAATGGGAAGCACTATCATGTATTTTCCAGCTCTTTTGTTGGGAAACATCTAAATAATTATTTTACTATATCACTTTCCTCTAATTTTCCTTCACCCTTTTCTGAAGACGGAGTTTGACTATTGAAACAATCTTCTCCAACTAGAAAGAGAAGTTCAATCTTTCACCTCAGCTATGAAGCTCCACTGAAAGGGCTGTTCTTCTGGGTCATCTCCTGTAGGACCTTAAAAGAATCTTATCTTGATTCTGGCAGATTCCGATTCCTGCCTCCATGAAGTTTTGTAGTAGTCTTGATACAAGGTCAACACAGGGTGACATCTGCAGTGATTTTAATCCCCCTACAGGAAGGAAAGGGCAGTGTTGCTGGTCTTGCTTCTTCTGGAGGGAGAGACAATAAAGAGAAGAAGGTCTTCATTAGCTTGATTGGTACAAAAGGCATGGGATGCAGGTGGGAACATGTTTTTTACTTAATATCAACATTTTGTTAGGTGAGGCATCCAAGGCTGTTATTTCCTTCCTTCACTGATATCAGGAAAATGGAGTTCCATGCTGCATCATGAGGGCAAACTGGAACAGATCCTTACCCTTGCAGATGCTGGGGGAGCTTTTGGAGTAGAAGGGATATTATAAGGTTTTTTTTATGGCATTAAGAATATGTAGTTGAAGTTAACAAGATCGAATGTCACAGAATGTTTTCTCAATCATAAGTTTGCATATTATTTGAAAGATTTAGAGGTGTGGAGTGTTTAATTATTTCCAAATCTGGAGTGGTTGTACATCACCTGCTAGATGTATTAGCTACAAAAATCATTGCTGTGTTTGGGCTCAGCTTAGACTACAGCTTGAAATTTCCATGCTAGATGTTGTCCCCTAATTAAAACATTCTGCTCCCTTCTGATTTATAATCCTGAGAAATAACATTGTATTGTACACTTCAGTTCAGTGAGTAAATGTGCAAGCAATTAGTAATTCTTTGCTGTGTTACATGCTTGTTTCCAGATGTCATTAGTGTCCCAGTCAGCAGTACAGATCTGTGTGTATACTATGTCAATTTCAGTGTCTAAGGATGTTTTTCTTAATCACAGTTTTGTGGCATAAGAAAAGCAGGATGACAAACCATTGTGTGTGTACTGGCAAGTTTCTATGTTTGTTTCAGAGTAGATTAATACCGCCAAAACAGTTCTTAAAGTGAAACAGAATATGACAAAACAAATAAGAATTCCCACTGCATTACACTGTAGTAGTCTAGAACTATTATCCTATAAAACTTTCTGGTTTTATATTTCACCAGTATTTCCAGTGGTCCAACCCAAAAACCAGGCATTTTTATCAGCAATGTTAAGCCGGGTTCTCTTTCAGCAGAGGTGGGCTTAGAGGTAAGTATGCCACCATCTGAGGTAGGTATTGGAAGGAAGTCTTGTTTGGTGTTTACTACTTCAAGGATTATGAGTCACTCTGAAGTCACTAGTTGAGGGGGTTTTCCCATGGGAAAGGAATACCTTGCATTTAGGAAACTCTCTTAATTTGTAATTTAAAACATGATATGCCTTCCTGGGTCAGACCAATAATGTATACTGTGCCAGTACCTGTGCTTAATGTGTTAATAGTGTTAGAGGTCATATTAATAAATGCATTAATTTTAGCATCTGTACTAAAATTTGGATTAACTCCTTTAGGTTGGTGATCAGATTGTTGAAGTAAATGGAGTGGACTTTTCTAATGTGGATCATAAAGAGGTAAGATTAAGTTTTCCTAATTACCTGAATTCATAGTTGTCAGCTCATTAAACATCTCTCTGGTTTTCCTAGCTGCCAAAAAAATATATTTTGATGCTGGGTTACTTAACCAAAGATGTTGTATAATGAAAGTGGGGACTTGGAGATCTGAATAATTACCACCTGTTTAGTTCAGGTAGTCATGGAAGGCTCACCCTTGAGAACCAGCATCTTTCATCCTGTAAATACTGACTTGTGTTTTGTTTTAATTTGCAGGCTGTCAGAGTGCTCAAAAGTAGTCATACTTTGACTATCTCTGTGGTAGCAGGTGCTGTAAGTACAATATTTATAAAAGCAGAGCATTTTTGACAATTATGTGGGGAAAAAAAAGAGTAAAAAATTGATAAGAAGTAAAGCTGCATTTCCTTAAAATGTCTATACCACTGCATTCTCTCATAGCAGAGCAGTGTTGAGTGGCTTTTGATTATTTCACTGATAATTATCCACAGTGTTCCCAAATAAAAGAGTTTCAATAGTGTGGGCCAGTGCAAAACCATTCCTTCAACAAGGAATAGCAATTAAGTTAATTGTAATGGTCTCTAATGTTTGAGAGCTGCTGTTCCAGTTGATAGCTGCTTCTGCTGGAACATGAAAGGTGAATTGGGTTAGCAGTTTCTGCTGGAACATGAAAGGTGAATTGGATTAGGGTCAATTAATTTTTTGTCCTGAATAGCTGATGTCTTAGTCTTATTCCTAATGAATTCCTTGTGAAACTGTTTTGTCTGATCTCTTCAGTGTATCAGCACATTGAAAAATGCTCATTTTTTTTCCATTTCCACTAGTTTGCACAACAGAGCTGGATGCCTCTGGGGCCTAATCCAAAGCCAGCTGAAATTAATTAAATCTTTCCAATGACTTCGATGTGATTTGCATTAACTGTTTTAAAGTTTTAACTGATTTAATCTTTCTTATAGTAAAATGTGTAGTGTTATGCAAGAAGATGCTTAAATTCCATAGACTAATCAATGATAGCAGTTCATAAGTCCATTGCAACTGAATTAAATAGTGAAAGCAAGAGTTAATAAATCATTTAAGTTACTTCCTAAGGGCTCACATTTACTGTGTAGTTATATTGAGGAATTCATAGTTTAATTAAACTACTCCTACATTAACAAAAGATGTAGTTGTTCAAGGGCATTGTAAACATTGTTTAAATAAATGATCCAAACTGATTAAGCTCCAGGAACTCAACATGCTGAGGACATAAGTTACTACTCCTGGGTGTGTTACCATCTGTTAGAAGAGATACAACCTACTCTGGCCTGTGCCAATGGGGTTACCTTCCTAAAATGGTGAATTGTTGCTATGGGGTTCTTCTGCTTCACCCTACTTCATCTTGCATGTCTCTCCTTTCCTCAGTACACATCTTTATATTGAGAAGACAAAGCAGAGGTTGCAAATCAAGGGGCTGCAAAAGGAAACAGCTTCTCTACTCCTGGTGTTCCATCAGCAAAGGCATTATTCACTGATGGTTTTTGGTTTGAGCTGTCTGCTTAGAGACATGGAAAATCCTATTTTTCTAATTAACATGGGATTTTAATTTCAATAATGAAAATTAGATAAATGTTATCAAGTGTTCCACAAATTGCACCATAGAAATATCTTTATTGCATACAGAATAGTGGTGGTCTCTTAACTCTAAAACAAATGAGAAAGGAACTAAAACAACTGAAACACATCAACCACATAACCTTTTGGCAATGTATGTTGCCTGTATGTGGGTTCCCTGAATGATGGTGCTTTTCCACAGCAGCCAGGCACAAGAGCATTAAAACACAGTAACTGTATTGTTGTCTTCCTCCCTGGGATTCATTCAGTGTGCTGTTCTCTAGTGCTGCATTGCTGAGTTAGACTTCAGGAGAGTATAATGGGGAATATTTCCTGAGTAACAGACTGAGCATGTCTTTGGCTGCTGAATTGAGTAGCTGCATGCCTCCTCTGAGGTGCTGAGCACATCATAACTTTGAGACTGAAACTGAAGTAGCTCTTTGGAGTGAAGTGGTTGGATCTTTCAGAGAGCATTCTCAGAAAAAGTGATGTGAGGCAGTGGCAGGTGTGCTAGTACAGAATCAGGTTTTGCTTGTTTCCAAGAAGAGTTTCATCCATAGGACTTCTCCACAGCTGATTTGGGTGGCGGTTCTGATTGCAGGGAAAGGAGCTGTTCATGACTGAAGAAGAAAGGCAGAGAGAAGCACATCTCCGTGAGCAAGAGCGACAGGAGTTAATGCATCAGAAGCGACTTGCGCTGGAAACTAACAAAATCATCAAAGAGCAGCAAGAGAAAGAGAGATTGTAAGGACTCTGTATAGGACAGTGAAAAATTTAGCTTGTATTTGGAAAGGGCATGGAGGACAGGTGCAACTGTCTTTCCCAACTTAGATTGACTTAATTATGGTGTTGCAGAATCTCTGCTCATAAATCCTTGTCCTGCAGTACTCTAGATGCAGAGTACTGCTATCATTCAGTGCATCTTGAGTCGAAGGCTTGCTTTGTTCTGTGTCATACCCCTGTAACTCAGCATGATGTTAATTATTTTCCTGATACCATTCCCTCATCTTGCACTTTTAGCAGGACAGTTACAAATGTTATACTCTTAAAATAACACTGTGGACTGTCTCAGAAGGAGATAGTGATTTACAGAGTTAAATAGATGTTGTGCCCTGACTGTCCAGATGGTCCTGAATCTCCTCAGGGTTCCTGTGAGAGTGTATTGAACCCTCAGTATCTTAAAGATGACTTCTTTAAAGGACTCTTTTCCCTCAAAGCTTATGTATTTACTGTCTGTATTTCTTACCAATAATATGCTGACACACTTTGTGCAAGTTCTTACTTAGAAAATACTATTTTTAACATGGTGTCCTAATTCCTCTTGTTATAGAAGAAAACTGGAGATTTCCCAGAAGGCTGCAGAGGAAGAAGAGAGATACCGCAGAGAAATAGAGCAGTAAGTAAAAACCTTACACGGGCATGGTGCAGCTTGATCCCTGTTTATTAGATCTGGCTTGAAAACATTCTGCATGTACTACTGTGTAGTATTTTTGTAGCTTATCTTTTGTATGTTGTGTAGCTTATATCTTTTTAAAGTGTAAAGACAAAACCCAGACAAAACACAGGTAGTTTGTAGTAAGAGCATACAGAGTGTGGAATTTTGTAGCCCTTTCAGTATATCAAACAGTTCTGAAAACAAAAGGTATGTAGACTTAGATTAAAGACTTTGTGATGTTAATTGCCTTGAGTAGAAATTTCAGCCATAATTTTTCAGTATGCTTTTGCATTTCTTAGGATGAATTGAATTAAAGCAGGAAATTCTATATCCTAATTTATTGAGGAAATCTGATGGATTATGTTATCACAGTTAATTATGGCTTAAATCTGTGGTTCTAGGGACTAGACACGTTCAAAGATTGTATGATAATGAAGTCAGTACAATAAATGTAACTTAAGCATTGTTTTACATTTGCAACTTTAAAGTTAACCAGTAAAATAAAATGCTTTTGTTTTTACACCAATTAATTTCCTTTCCAAATGATGGTGGGAAATTCCATGGAAGATAGTGTGGAAGTGCACAATACCTGTTTTGATGTATCTCCTTAGAACTAGGATTGAACCTGAAGTATTCATCTTTGCGCCTTTGACATCTTAAACAGTTTTTAATTCATGCTTGTCCACGTAAGGCCCTTTTCATGTACCTATAGTAGCTAAAATTCTCTGAGAGGGAAAAATGCAGAGACTTAGGAATCTGTGAGGTGCAAAAAGGAACATAGTCCCCAGCTGCCACTAGAGAAAAATCTTCTGACAGTCCTGCTGTGGGCACTGCTGCAGCATGTGAACAAATTCTTGCATGTTTTCTTTTTTCTAATTCCTGGGCAATAGATAACATCTTGTTCAGTCTGCTGTAGAAAATCCTCCATTAGCCAGAGAAAGCTGCTATAAAAGCAGCTCAGGTGAAGAATGATTCTGCCCTCCAGATCCAGATTGCTTGTCTGTTCTGATATCCCTAGTGTCCTTCTGAACTAAGTGCATATTTACTCACTCAGGGAAGACTTTCATGAATAGGCTGCCTTGAGGGCTATTTATTGCAAGGTCTAGCACATCTTTATACTTTCTTATTTCTTACATGTCTTATTTCAGGCATTTGTTAAACTATTCTGTATAGCAGTGCAAACTGTTAAGTCAGTGTCAATCCTCTGGGTGTAGAGGAGGGAGGATGGTAATTTTTATACTCAGAGTTCCTAGCTGCATTTGTTTTTTCTTACAGGATAACAGCAGAAGAAGAGAAATTTAAAAGGGAGTGGGAGGAAGACTGGGGTCCTAAAGAACCTCCTAAATCTCTACAAACTGTAACTGCAGAAGTGCATTCTGCCCCTCGATCCAAACACAAAAGTAAGTGGTTGATTTCAGTCTTCTTCCTAGGAAAAGTGATTTTTAGGCACATTACTGAGCTGCATGGAATATGCCACCAGTCTGTGTCCAAGCCAAGCTAGTTATAACTTGATTATTTGGTTATTTTCAGAAGGCTGGAAGCATATGATATATTAATAGCTCATATTTAACAGGTATCTAATTCACTGAATCTACATCCACTGAAATAGCAGCAGCAGAAGAAGAAAAAGGAAAAAAAATATTAAAATAAATTACTCACTAAGAAATTGTCTCTTTAGCTTGGGATTTTGTTCTATTGCTTTGTTGTCTGTTCAGTGTTTGGCCTGTCACTCTTTTCACAGTCCTTGCATCAGACTTGTGCTGATTTCCACTATCTGTCCAAATAGTAGTCATGGTGCATTTTTTTTTTTGTATGATATGTAATTATGTTTTTATACATGTGAATAATGTAATTATATTTTTATGTCCATATGAATAAGCTGATACTGCAATACTAGGTTATACACATCGGTGCTTTCATCTCAGTGAAGAAAGTATCACTTACAACAAGTAATATTTTAGGGTTTGTGGGCTTTTCGTTAAAGAATTTTTTTAGTCTTCAAAAAGAAGGTATGAAGAAAAGGAGGCAAGTGTTGGGTTTTGTTCCATTTTGAATTAGCTTTGAGTTTTCTGCATTAATCATATCAGCAAATAATTTAATTTTGTATTTGAGATGAGATTTTGGGAGGTGGAATGTGTGAAGATAGATACTGGTACTAGATTTGCAGTCTCACTGAAACTGAGTGAATGCAGCTTGTACTATTCCTATCATTAACTTTTTTCTTTTCCCTTACTCTAAATCAGTGTATTATGGAGGTTAAGGTTTTGAGTATTTTTGTCTGCTTGTTTCTAACTTAAAAAGATCAATATGGAATCTATACTTTTTGCTTCAATCAGTTCAATGCTTTCAGAAAAATCTAATAATCTTTTCATTCATCGCTTCAGCAAGACTTCTGTCCTCTTACTTTGTCAGTCTTTGGGGGCTGTAGGAGTGTCTTCAAACTCCTTTGCTTCTCTTCCATCAGCAGCAAACAACTTAACATACTGAATGTCATAAAAGAAGTAATTATTGCAAAACAGCAGAGACACTAAACAAAAAAAAAAAGAGGAAAAATTAAATATTTTCCTGGATCTTAAGACAAATCTGATTTTTGCCAGCATGCCTTTCACATCTAGTTCATTCCTTCTCAAGCTCAAGTATTTACCACATCATTTTTCTGCATATCACTTTCTTCAGTTCATGCACATTGGGCAACTGTGTTGCAAATGTAATGATGATGGTGCAGTGACTTGTTCAGCTGATGCAAAAATTAACTTGCATGCTAAGAACTTGGGTAGCAAAGCATGTAGAATGAAAAGTATGCAAAATGAATCAGTTCCTAGTGACTTAATCATGAGAAAGGTAGGCACATGTCTAAGAGTTTGCAAAATACATGGTTCTGTCCAGATAGTACATGGAGAGCATACCAAAGTGATATTGGACAAAGGAAAAAGTGGAAAGTGTTTGTTGCATAACTTAAGGGAGGCTCGAGTTGCTTCCTAACCTGATTATGGTTTTGGTGGTTTTTTTGTGTGTGCGTGACTTGGTTGAATTCACAACTTTTCTTTGAGAAATTGACATGGAGCAATATTTCTCCTGCAACCAGCCTTTACCCATTCAGTTCTCTGATTCTTCAGCAGAGTGTCTTCTCTCTACAGCATTTATCCCAGTGGCAGGGCAGTAGAAGGCTGATAACTCTTTGAAGCCAGATATCCCGGAACTGATGGTGTTTTCCTTTATAGGAAAAGCCAACTACCTCTTGCAGCCTTCCCTTCAGAGCAGACCAATTGGCCATGTGCAGATCCTACCTGCAGTTCTCACATCGCTGATTTCTTTTCAGTTCATGGGAACCTCCAGTTAGGCTGTCAATTCTCTCTCCTCACTCCTTTCCTCCTTTGTCTCTCTAGTAGATGTAAAGGGAGTTACTCCTGACCAACTTGAAACAGATGACATGGATGAAGTGATCACGAAGCAGGACAAACAGGTTTGCCACTCAGCCTTACCTTCCTATCCTGATTCAGATTCCTCCTGTTCTTCGCTTCCTCCTGACAGTCACTGTTGACATGGAACTGGTTTTGTTAAACAAGATGTGTGGTCCTATGGTAGACATTGAAAGGTTATCACACCCTTGCTGCCATTGCTTTCTAAAGGTACCTTGCTGCAAATAAAAACCTCTGTCAGTCCTACAAAAGGGTGGAATATATTGAGGAGTCTCTGTGTTATCAGTGTTTCCTTTATATAAAATTATGGTAGTAGATTATTTGTATGTTTTCATTTAGCAGTGTGATTTTTATTTTTTTCCCCCATTTATACACTTGGCTTGAAATATTTGTGTTAGGAGCAGGAACTTTTCTTGTGTTGACTGACAAATGCCACTGTCTTCTGCCACAAATCCACAAATAACTTTCATTTTGAGAGGCTTATTAAAACTAATGTGAACTAGGACTGTGACCATAGCAATCTTAGCAATGCATATGGCTGTATGGTTCTCTATGAAGTTTACTTCTTGCCATTTCTTTGTTTTAATGTAAAATATGTATCAGTAAAATAAGAGTAAGGTGAGTAAATGTACTAACATGATCAAGTTGTCTAAGAACACATCACGTCATATTGAAACTTTGGTGTTGTGCCTTCAAATAAATTTCAATCAGTTAGACATCTCACCATGGATTGAGTTGAGCCTCAACCAGCCCATGACTCTTCTTCAAAAAACAACTTTTCCTTTACCTTTTGTAGCTTTTGGATGGTTTTATCGGTATGATGGAAAGTTTCCCACAATCCGTAAGGTACTAAGTTGGATAAGTAAATGTTTGCTGTGTGTTTGAATTCCTTTTGGTTTTTTCCCTCCTCTTAGTAATTACTGGCCTTTTTTTTTTTTTAACTAGTCAAATGCTTTTTGTCTTAATGTGTGCACAAATGAAGATGTGTTTGGGATGCATCTGCCTAGCAGTTTGTCCTTTTGAATACTTTGGATTTTTCAAGTTCTGCCAGCTGCAGTGGGAATTGTATATCAATACTTTGCAGTGCATGCCTTTGTGCTCCAAAAGTCATCAGAATAATGTGTAAAAAAATAAAAGTACAGAGACAAAAAATCAGTGGGAACCAAATACGCAATATCCAGGTGTAGCTTTGCAGGTTTTCAAGTAAGAGAAGGCAAAAGGCTTCTCTATGCCTGTACCTCACACAAGTGAGCCAAAAAAACACCTGAAAACCTTTGAGCTTGATAGACTACTTTATTAACTGGGGAGTTGCTGCTAAAGTATTGCAATTTGTTTCAAATAATACTTTATTCCTGCTGTGGCTTTTTTCTCTTTGATTCTTTCAACGTATGTAAAGCCACTGTGACTGTGGTGTGTATATAGCTGTTAGCGATCATGCCGTGTTTTGGTGGTGTCTGAGGTGTGTTGGTGTGTGTATTGTGGTGCCTGATGGTAATTAACTAGGATGAAAGAGTCAAGAAGAGGTGATTTCTATCTTCTGAGAGCTCAAGGTTTTTTAGGAGGTCAGGATTGTGTTTGATAGGTGGAATATTTGTTTCACCATTTAGGATTAGTACTTTAACCTTTTATGTGGACAGGAAATTCCTCCTCTTAAGAGTGAATAGTAAATGATGGTACACCCTAATGCTGTTTTGTTTTGCTAGCAATTGTAAATCCTCAGGAATCTGTAACTTGTGTGAATGCCAGTAGAGTTAGGATTTCTTTCTGGAAACTATGTTATGAAAACTCAGTCTTTTCACACAGAGGTGGCCCTTCTGTATTGCTGCTGATTAAGATAATTTGTAGAGCATCCAGTTACCTTTACATAGAGTAACAAAGATCTTGCCCAGTTCCTCTGAACTCTACTACCCAGTGTGGACTAGAAGCTTGCAAAGATTTTTAATCTTTTGCTTTTAGAAATATTTGGAAATTATGAATTTTCATGCTACTCCAAATTGCCTTTTTTAAAAATATTTTGTTTGTTTTAAAAAACAAATTTCACTCTGCACTAAACTCATAATAGGAAGTAAACTGAATCCATGGGGAAGACGAATGCAAAGGGTGACTCATCCTGCTGTATCTGAATGCAGTGCATGCAGCTGAGACTGTCTGATACATGTTAATATTCTGGAACACTGGCATGTGTACTACTCAGTGTGCCTTTGAATTCAGTCATTTTTCAAATGTTGGTACTTAGTACTGTCTACTAAATGTCAGGTCAAGCTGCTAAAGTTAGCTTCTGGTTTATTGGAAGTTAAGATAATATCAACAATTGTTGCTAAAGTGCAAATTAATTATTTTGTGTTTTCCAAGGCTTCATTATCATACATGCAAAAGGTGGAAGGAAGACAAATATTGCTATTTAAGGCAAAGCATGTTCATGCTCTGAATTCTCAAAACCACCATGAAAATTCAGTAGTTAATGATAATGAATGAAGAAAAATCAAATCTGAAGTGCAGCCTCTCTTGGCACTGACAGTAATGGACAACACATGGCCAGCTGTCCCTCCTTTTTGACTTGTGCATAAATAAAAGGAGAACACGAGCATTCTGATACAAAGGAGCAGGGTGTATTTCAAAGACCACAGGAAAGAGGCTCAGAGAAGACCATGTAGTTTTTTCATCTTTGCTTACACTCCACATCTAACATTTTACAGTTGCTTTGTGCTGTGTTAGTTTGCTCATGTGGATAGATGTTACCCAGTGCTTGAAGGAGTTACTTGGTCTTTGTGATACAGTCTTCTTTCCTGTGAGCAGTTCAGGTCCTGCACTAATCTAAACCTTCCTTTTGTAGTTGCTTATTTCAGTTGCATTAGGGCATGCAATGCTATTTTAGAACATGTGCATGAAGGTGTTTTTATGCATAGAATATTCACATCTACCTCTACATGAGCATCTGTCACCTGTAAGCAGTCTTGTGCATGTATTAAAATCATAGAATGGTAAGGTTGGAAGGGACCTCAAGGATCATCCAGTTCCAACCCCCTGCCATAGGCAGGGACACCTCCCACTAGCACAGGTCACTCAAGGCCTCGTCCAACCTGGCCTTGAACATCTCCAGGGAGGGAGCAGCCACAACCTCCCTGGGCAACCTGTTTCAGTGTCTCACCACCCTCACTGTAAAGAACTTCCTCCTAACATCCAGTTTCAATCTCCCCTCTGCCAGTTCAAACCCATTGCCCCTCGTCCTGTTACTACAGGACCTTGTAAATAGTCCTTCCCCAGCCTTCCTGCAGGCCCCTTTCAGATACTGGAAGGCTACTCTAAGGTCTCCTCGAAGCCTTCTCTTCGCCAGGCTGCAGACCCCCAGCTCTTGTAGCCTGAAGATGAGAGGTAGCCTGAAGATGAGAGATGGCAAAATAAGATCTAACCAAAACTATTTGTAGTTTTGGTCCAAGTTTTGTAGTGTGCCTCCTAATGTTATCATTTTGCAGAGATGCAAGAGTGTTGAACTGTCTGATCGTGTCCCACTTCAATTAATGTGCACAGGCCTTCCTAAATGCAATTGAATTTCTTGCAAATGCTAGGGAAATTGATATTAGATTTTCTTTTAAAAGGCCTTCCTCAGAATTGCAAGAGCTGTAATTAAATTTTCTAGGCAGGCACTACTATATTGAGGTTGAAGTTTGCAGTGGTTTTAGCTGATGTAAAAATATGTTTACTAAAACCCAAAAATCTCAAATCAAACCCACCAAAACTTCCCAGAAAGGGAAGGAGCGAAAGAAATCAAAAAGTGACAGTCTGTGTGAACAGAAGAAGAATAAAAAGGAAATGGAGTTTGAGCAAAAACTTGCCAAGGAGAAAGAAGGAAGGCTGGAGAAAGAAAAACAGCTGAAAATCAATCGTCTTGTTCAAGAGGTATGTTGTGTTCTATCAAATGCAAATTATATTGAAAGAAAGTGAGCTGACTCCTTAGTGGAGTTCCCTTAGCAGGACACTTGTGTATTTATATTAAAGATAATGAAATTTATTTTTTAATTGCTGTTCCACTGCAAAACTGTTCCACATTTGCTGGTTTCTATAGTGAAGTTTTGCCCAAATGAGGATAGCACTGCAGCTAATGACTATCCATCTGTAGCCATTAATTTAATGAGAGATAGCAAAATACGAAATAATTCTCAAAATTGTTACTAGTTTTAAAACTAATTTAAATGTAACTTCATAGTTTTGAAAAGTGTTTGTCTTGTAATGATACCTATAACTCCTCCTGCACTGATGCTATGATTAAGGTATCTGAGACAGAGCGAGAAGACCTGGAAGAATCGGAAAAGGTGCAACACTGGGTGGAAAGACTTTGTCAGACACGGTTAGAACAGATTTCCTCTGTAGAGAATGAGTCTCCTGAGGTAATGCTCTGGCTTCTCTATATATTGCACAATCTCTAACTTACTAGTTTTCTCATAAAAGCAACAATGTTTTACCACAGAAAAATCTCTCCTTCTCAGCCTTTGTTGTGGTAGATGGAAAAAAAAACATCTTTGATGAATTACAATCATGAGAGCATTTGTTGTTCCTATGTTTGATGGAAGGGTTTTTCTTACTTTAATGAGTTGGGTTAACTTTGTGCTTTTAAAGTATATTAGCACCATAAAATCAACAACTTTTATTAGCTCATGAGCTACCAATAATAAAAGCAAGACTAGAATACCCAGCCGTGTTTTTTTAGTATCCTATGAAAATAACATCACTGATGGTGAGCTCTGGAGTGGAACAGGGTTTTGTTTTGCGTAGTCCTCTCAAACATAAGAGGTTGCAGATAGTGATTGTGCCTCAGAGTCTGATGGTTCTAGATGTGGAGTGAGGCTTTCCCACCATCCTGCTGCTCTGGCTTTCTTCCAAGCATAGCTTCTTTCAAGAGGAACATTGCAATCTGCTGAACTCCCTCGAGATCCCCAAGAAACTGCAACCACAAAAGGGACCCTTGGGGAGCACACTCACACGAATTTCATTCAGGTCAATGTGGAGCAGCTCTGAAAGAAAGCAGATGGTCTTCTGTTCTTCCTGCCCTCAGGCTCAGATATTTGTGGCTTTCAGTGCAGGTCTCCAGTATAGTAATTCCACTGTCCTAAGTTGTTTTTTTTTAACTGTCTAATTTTGGCTACCTGGATTTTGCTAGATCCCTGTTCCCCTTAGTTCCTACAGTAATAGGGGAAATTGCATGTTAAAATCACTATTGCATTTCCAGAGCTCTACCCTGATTTAAGACAAGCACTCTGTTTGCTCCATCAATTCCTCTATTGCATTAGATATAAATATTGTATTACAATTCTGCAAAACCACCTAAACAGTTAAACTCATGTACATCACAAAACCAGAGTGCTTCTGAGGGATAAATGCAGCTTGAACTGCTGCTAGCAGTGAAGATCTCTCGACCTCTGCAAAGAAATACATCTTTTCCAGTACCAAGGAGTGACTGGCATGCAAGGAGATCACAAAGACTGTAAACAGAGATACCCATTTGAGGGAAGTGTTGTCGTTAGACTAAGATGCATGTGTCTGTAAGACAGCTCATCTCTCTAATATTTCCTCAGCTGAGTCTACAAAACACCAAAATGCAAGAATATCAACTGGGTTTTCCTAAGTATGTTGGTTTGATCACTGATGAAGGGATAGCAGCTCTCACAGCATAGGCAGAATGCTTTTTTTTTGTACATACAACCTTTTTTTTTTTTTTAAGTGAGCCATTGTGTTCAAACTCTGGAGTTTGTTTGCTCCACAATGCATCTGGTGTTGATTTGACAGAAATTAGAAAGTCCAGAACCTCCTGAGGATCAGAATTTCATAGCATTCAAATTTTTTGGTTTTGATAGCTGTTTAAGCTTATTTCTCCTCCTTGTATTAATGTCTGGTTTTGTTTACTCTAGACTTTAACCACTCTTCCTTTTTCAGTGGTACAGGATTTCAGGGCTTATCTTCAATTATTTTTATAAAATAAAATAACCTTTGCAAAGAGCAGTGATTGCTTTCTCTTCATAAGAGCTAGAAAGTGAAGAATCATGTTAGCTGTGATTTGTCCTGTGATACTTACTTTCCAAGGACACCATGCAGTTAAGTGGTGATTTTGTGTCAACTCCCCTGCCCCAACAGCCAAGGCTGCTGCCACAGCACTCCATTTTAAAATTTTTTTCTAACTGAATGGTCAAGGAGTGCTTTTAAAAAAGCTTTCAGAGAAAAAGTGTCTATGTATTGTGTGGGAGAAGCCCAAAGTTTCCTGTGCAGGAGCTGAGAGGAGGAGTGATGTTCTAGTTTTTGCCATTTCTCTCTTCAGACCTGTTGCAGGCAGATGAGCTGTTAAGGCAGATTTTTGTTGTTGCACATAGCTGGCAAGTGGACGTCCTTCAGCTTCTCCTGCCACGTCCATCAGGCGTTTTGCTGGGGGTCTGCAGCTGCATACCACAGATCTTGATGATATAAATTTAGATGAAGTTGACAAGCCTAAGCAACGTGTGGCACCACCTCCACCACCACCACCCATTGTTACTCCAGCATCATCAGCTTATCCTGCATCTAATGTTCCACTTCCAAGGGTTCCAGCCTTGGCAGTAACACCACCTTCCCAGGTGACCGCATGATCTGTTTGCATGCATGCAGTTGTTTTAAGATAATACTCTCAATTTCAGTCCAAAAAGAAGATAAAATAAGTGTCTCATGCCAGATGTCACTTCAGGAGAGAAATAGCAGCTGTTTCAACATAACACCTTTTGGTAAGCATTGTAGTAGGATTCACATACCCCTTTTTGTGGCAAAGGATTATTTGTTTCAAACAGCAGAAGAGGATCCCATAGGGTCACTTTTTTCTCCACATAATTTTCTGCATGGATTGACTGGATTGTGGGTTTTCTTTTTATTTGCATGTTTGGTTGCAAGTAATGGCTTTGTTGTTTGCATGATTGTGGTTGGGGTGAGGAAGGATATACAAATTACTTCCATCTCAGGAGAAACAGGCAGTTTATGTATTTGCCCTAACTTGAGTTATGAATCTTATCTTAAACAGACCTCTGATAGTGCTTGATCTATGTAGTTGCTATGTTTGAAGTGATAAGAACGTGCTAGATTCTGGTGGATCAGAGTGTCCCAAGTTCTTAGTGAAACAAAAATGACACAAAATGACCCAGGAGTGCAAAATACAGTGTTGAGAAGGGGAATACATTCTCCTAATGCTAATAGAAAATATTCAGATAAAGGAAGTAATATAGAAACTGTCATACTGGACCTGACTCCAAACCCTTATATTTTAATATTTTTGGCATTTTTTACTGCTAGGTTAGTAGATAAAAATTACTTTTAATGGCTAAGTTATTTCATTGTTATTACCTGGTGTATAAGTCAGTTTTCCCTGAATATAGTTGGTGTATGTGAGGAGACAACTAAGCTCTTAGTGATTTATTAATAGTGAGCCAAAACCTGCTTTGTTTACAAGTAGATAATTTGGTATTTCTGATGTGGTTTCAGGATTGGAAGGAAAATTAGAAGCTGGATAATTGATCTTTGCTGCTTTTTTAAAAAGTAAAGTTTTAACACCACAGATAAACAGAAGCAGTGCATTTATTTGACTTCAGCTATTAATGATCTCGTGTTTGTCTGCTAAAGGCTAAAACCAGATAACTGTATATTGTTCCATAAGTAGTTGTGTAGTATTACTCAAAGCTAGTAAATCTTAAATCAACTGCTAAGTTACTGGGTATTTTTTCACCAGGTGATTTAATTTCAAATTTAGCTTGCAACAAATAAAAAATAGATTAAAGGGTTGAAATATTGACACATACATTTTTGACAACTAAATATTAAAATATCTGGTATAAATTGATCTGTTTCTCAAAAGTATTGTCAGCTCTATAGTTCATATGAACCTGGTACTAAGTCTGTTACTGTTTAGGTTGTAAGAAACACCTCCCATGCTGGCAAAGCATCTTCTGTGTCAAGCAATCCACTGGTATGTCATGTACTGTTACTAATGAGTGTAGCTCTGTCATCTTCCATGGAATGCTAATGTCAAGGATTTGGCTCTGCATGGCTAATTCATTTAAAATTCAGCCCTTGTGTTTGTGTGTGAAAATCGTTTGCTCTGTTACAAGATAACTAATACCAGGTAGTGGAAGTAACTCCTAGTGGTCTGAGGACTTCATGTTTCAACACTTCAGCATCATCCAGTTGATGTTTGTGTTTTCTGGATGTCTGTATGTCACATAGCATGTACTTGCTGCTTCTTGCAAGACAGACAAAAAGAGCTAGGACCAAACTATATTTTAAACATAATGGGTGCAAAGAAGCAAGTCATCTTCTCAGAACAATCACCATTTGTTTGATAATTCAGCCCTGATTTTTCATTCAGGATGGCTGGATCATAGAATCATAGACTCACGGAGTGGTCTCGTTTGGAAGGGATCTTCAAAGGTCATCTAGTCCAACCCCCTCTGCAGCCTGCAGGGGCATCCTCAACTAGGTCAGGTTGCCCAGAGCTCTGTTGAGCCTCACCTTGAATATCTCCAGGGATGGGGCCTTAGGTACCTCACTGGGCAACCCATTAGAATCACAGAATCAGTCAGGGTTGGAGGGGACCACAAGGATCATCTAATTCCAACCCCCCTGCCATGGGCAGAGACCCCCTACCCTAGATCAGGCTGTCCAGAGCCTCATCCAGCCTGGCCTTAAACACCTCCAGGGATGGGGCCTCAACCACCTCCCTGGGCAATCCCTTCCAGGGTCTCACCACTGAAGAACTTCCTCCTCATGTCCAGTTTGAATCTACTTACCTCCAGCTTTCCTCCATTCCCCCTAGTCCTGTCACTACCTGATAGCCTAAAAAGTCCCTCCCCAGCTTTTATGTAGGCCCCCTTTAGATACTGGAATTTCCGGCCACAATAAGGTCACCTGGGAGCCTCCTCTTCTCCAGACTGAACAGCCCCAACCCATAGGAGAGGTGCTCCAGCCCTCTGCTCATTCTCATGGCCCCCTTCCAGTGTTCCACTACTCTCATGGTAAAGAACTTGTCAGGCTTCCCCATTCTGAGGTGCTCTAGAAAAGTCTGCCTCTAAATTGTGCAACTCCAGAAGAAATCATCCAGTTTCAGTGCAGTTTTAGCAAGTTGACAGCTGTGAATTTGCTAATTCTTCTAATATTAGAAAGGTTAATAATAGGATGTATTTTGCTGAGTGGAACACATTAGTTGAGAGAGATCCACAGGGAATTTCAAAGATCTGGTTAAAAAAAAAAAAAAAAAAAAAA
>WBNM01021582.1:0-31269 GCA_013399055.1 Ramphastos sulfuratus | reverse complement strand
ATTGGGAAGAAAACCAAAGGGAAATTAAAAAATCTTGTAAAAAAAAAAAAAAAACAAAACACAAAACCAAAAATTAAAACACTCCCACACACACACCCCCATTGAAAAAAAAAAAAACTTAACCAATTTGCTGGAAGCAATTCAAATAATTTCAGAGGATACAGCTTGTACTATATGACTGATATCTGGAGTACATCACATTTCCTATGAGAAACATTGACAAGAGTTGCTGGGGTTAAGTCAGAAACTAAACCCACAGGACTTGGTTTTGAACTCTCCTTGAACAAAACTGTGCTTGATGTCAGTAGGAGTCTTGTATGAAGTCTACAGTTGGGTTAGTACGTGCTGGACGATTGGGTCTCATGTGCCTTTGGGTCTAGAGTCAAGGGTAGGTATTTAACATAATTAACCCTTGCTCTTAAGTCAAGATGAGTTAACATGAAATTCTTTATGAAAAACTGATTATTGCAGTCCTGGTGAATTTCATCTTAAAGGATCTATTTATCCATACATAGTTAAGACCTTATTTGAGATTCACTGTGTTCTTATGCTCAACTTCAGCATTTTTTCCCTGTAGTTCCTCATTCATTGCATTGCATTTATAAGATAAATGCAAAAAGCAGGAATGAAAGTTCTCCTTTATCTTGATTAAATCAGAGTTTAGGGGGGAAAGCTGCTATTTGGATGCAAGACAAATTATGTTTTGTTTTGCTGACTTTGTAAGTCTTAGCTAAAATAATTCTGTGAGCCTTTTGTTGTGTTCATGTCATAAAATTCATTACCATAAACTGTTTGATTTAAGACATCTTGGTGAAATGGATTTGCACAAATTATATTGTAAATTGTAATTTTCTTAAATTAACCCCCTAGCAACTTGCTCCAAGTCCACCTACCCAACGACATCCAGGGGTATCAATAGTCTCTAAACCAGTCATGCTGCATCCTGACCCAAACTATATGGTCAGGCCAACAATCAAATCAGAGGCCCTGGTAAGCCTTTTCATGCTCTTTATTTGAGTGCTGCAGTACTGTGGGATTTGTTGTTGCCTTGTCCTCAAAGAATCAATGCTTAACTGAATTTCTTCTAATTAAAATTGTTGAAGATTTTCAAGTGATGCCTAATGGTAAGTGTGAGAGGACTATTCCATGATCTAAAAGTCACTTTTAGTGACAGTTTTTGTACTGGAGTTCATAACTCCAGAGCAGTATAAAGCCTTTGACTCTGTAGATATGGGATGTTGTTTTTTATTATTTATTCACCTGCTGGGTTATATTTATTTTTTTTTAATTCTGAATTACTGGTTTTTTTAATAGTAAAATTTAATTACCTTGTGTTTTCCCTTTGTAAATAGTCATGAACATACTTGAAATGTAGATATCTACCTCATCATTTCATTTCTAGAGGGAAAAAAGTATTTTATCTTGGATATCAGTGTTACTGCAAAGCTGACTTACAGACACATCCTTTTCCTTATTTATTTTCCATTTCTGTTTCAGATATTAATGTAGAAAAAACTCTTAGGCTAAATATTGTAACACCAACCATGTAGCATCTTTGGTAATTGTGGTGTATGTGGGAAAGTAAGCCAAGGTTTACTGGGGAAAAAAAAAGAAATACTGCTCTAACAGGTGACAACTCTCAAGTGGCAGCCCTGAAAATTCATCTGAAATACCTGGTGGATCAATTAGGGTATTTATTCTTGAGGGTCATAATTACTTACACTGTTAAAAGCAGAGTTGTGTCTGTTGCACACATGGTGTGGGTGTGTGTATGAGTAGGGCAGTGTACTGCAACGTGAGCTAAGTGATGGGCAAATGTCACATTTGTATTTCATTTATTTAATTACAAGCTTATCCTATACCTGACAATAAATTATACCTACAATATTCGTAGCTGTCTTTAATGAAAGTGCAATGGATGTTTCTCTGATTTTGTTCTTTAATAATTTAGACATTCTTGCTCCTTTATTTTCCCAGCTACAGTTTGAATACTTCATAATTACTTTTCCCACAGACAGTCATCTTGAAATGTCTATATTACAAGTGGATTAATATGATAAATTAAAGCAGCTGTTTTAATTGCTCAGGAGAAGGCAGGTACATGAGCTGAAAATAAGATACCTCTGTTGTTGATATTCCTTCAGTCATAGGCACTGGAGCTT
This sequence comes from Ramphastos sulfuratus, assembly GCA_013399055.1. Lineage (NCBI taxonomy): Eukaryota > Metazoa > Chordata > Aves > Piciformes > Ramphastidae > Ramphastos > Ramphastos sulfuratus. The sequence continues at coordinate 29,107 of WBNM01021582.1, read as the reverse complement.
TCATTTGATTGTGTTCAGTAATTCAGCATCTCTAAACAATATGAAATCCCTTAGGGGAAGAATGACCAGAGTGAAATAATAATTTGCAGATACTCTAGCTCTTGGCAATAAATACCTGGCATATAAATATAAACTAGTTTACAGAGTTGCTAATACCCTTATGTGCCATCAGACACACGTGGTAAATATTAAAAATGTTGTTTGTTGTTGCTTGGGGTTTGTTGTTACTGACTGTGTACAATCAGTTTGCTAAATTGACAGTAATATCTGCCTCCATAGGGATATTGCTTATGAATTGGTATGTGTGTATACACATCTTCCAAATCACAAGTCTGCTGAAATGTTTCAGATGTCAATCATCTTCGTTCCCCAAATGTCTCATATCACATGGAAGACAACAGTTTTAGTGGGAGCAATATTCTGGTAGGACTCTGAGAGAAACATGTCTACAAACTGTTTTAGTGAACCTGTTACTTCTTACTTCCATTTATAGAATCATAGAATGGTAAGGTTGGAAGGGACCTCAAGGATCATCTAGTTCCAACCCCCTGCCATAGGCAGGGACACCTCCCACTAGTACAGGTCACTCAAGGCCTCATCCAACCTGGCCTTGAACAGCTCCAGGGAAGGAGCAGCCACAGCCTCCCTGGGCAGCCTGTTCCAGTGTCTCACCACACTCACTGTAAAGAACTTCCTCCTAACATCCAGTCTAAATCTCCCTTCTGCCATGAGTTAGTGCAGTAAAGAGTATTCATCCTTGCTCAGTGAAGTCACAGTGGAATGTGAAGGAAGACTTGCAGAGAGTTTGTTTGTGAGTGGGTGATACTTACTTACAGCAAAAAGTTAATATCTGGTTTGGCCTTTTTTTTTTTTTTTTCTGTCTTTTGCAGCCACAAGAGATGTTTAAAAGGATGGTGGTTTACAATTCATCATTTAGATCTAACAAAAACCAAGTAAAACAATATTTTCCATGTTTTGTGTGGTACTTCTTGTTTTGACTGATCATAGAATTAACACTTTCCTTTCTAATCCTGTCACTCAGTTTCTAAAGCAGAGGGTGCAAGACAGCCCTAGTGCATGCTACTAGTCTTTGTAAACTTCCAGTGTGTGTCTGTGGCTTCTGCTAGTCTAGACAGGAAAAGAATGAAAGAATAACAAATCCCTCAGGTTGAACCCTAGGTAACTACGTAGATGGTCAGTGCAATCTTTAAGACAATTGAACACTAACTGTTATGATTTTTTCCTTTAATATATTGCTGAGTTTTCCTTGTTTCTTGTAGTCTCCAGTTGCAATGCTTTTGATTAATAAAATATTTTCTTGGTTTAACAAATACAGCTGTTGTATTAATATAGTTACTGGTAGGAAAACAGAGGACCTGGTGGTGGAAAACACATTTATATAGTCGTCTTGTATTGTGTAGGGTTTTTCTCTGCATTACTGTTTTTATTGCTTTCTTCCGTTATAGTCATCTCTCTGGCTGCCTGGTGATGCAAGATGGTCTCTGAAAGAAGAGAACTTCCTACTTAACTTCCCTACTGTTCTTAATGTGTCGATTTCTGTGCAAAACCCCTTTGTTAGTACAGGTGAAGTTGGATACATTGCCATGATGGCACACACTTGTAATCTCACAGTATGACCTTTTGAGTGGCAAACCATTAGGAATAATTTTTTTTTTTTTAAATCAGTTTCAGTCTAGATACAGAAGGGAAAACTGAGTTTGAGATAAATCAAACTTTCAGTTGGGTTGAATGTTAGTATGTTCTGTGTTTTCAGCAAACACATTTTTTTAGAAAGTTGCTACATCTCCTTACAGATTTATCTTTTAATTCTGTTTTTATTTCAGCCAAGTTTCAATTGCTGTGCTGTATTGATACTAGAAACTGCAGTGAGCAGTATATCTTAATGTTCCAGATTTTTCTTATATTCAGTCCTATGAATATTATTGTAAGTCAAAAAAATTATTGGAAGAGTCTTAACTCTTTTCCCTGAGATGTCTTTAACAGTGGTAGAGCAGGCTTAGCACTGTGGTCTCCACTTGCTACTGCTTGATTTTTCTAGTCCTTGTTTGGATGTGAAGTGCACTCTCTGCTCTGGGAGTTTGTGATGCCTGTTTCTGACAAGGTTTACTACAGTTCCATGGATGCCTTCATTGTAATGCCACAGCATTTATACGCTATTGCACCAAGATCGTGTCCCTTCTTTGCTGGCACGTTTTTTGTTGTGGGGTTTAGTGATTTGGGTTTTTTCCCCACTTAAATTTTATTTTCCCAGGCAAACTTCCTTTAAGGTCAACATCTGTTTTTCTTGATAGTGACCTGGGACAAAGAGAGTTCAATGACTTTCTTTAGATTACATAATGAATTAGTGACTTGGCTGAGACTGAAGTTCTTTCCTCTAAGTTGCTTGCTCCAGGACCATAGATAACTACTTCAGCCGTGATTCCAGAGATTGCTACAAACTCAGCTATTCAAAGTGTTAGTTGTTTAGTTAACTGTCATTATAAAATATTTCTCTTACAGTTTGGTAAAACTATTTGTAATATTAATGCACTTTGTAAATGAATGAATCATTGGGTTCCCCCCCTCCCCAGGATGAAATTGGAGCTGACAGAGCGGTAAACATCCTCAAAACTACTCCATAGTACAACTGCCTCAAACTGCTGATGTGTCATAGGGGTTTGAAGTGTCTTCTGACTGTCAAGATGGACTATTTGCTGCCTTTCTGTGCTTTTCTCTTTCACTGTTGTCTTTCCCAGCTTACAGAATTCTCTCTTCTTTCACTAATAAATAAAATGGAGTTTGTGTGTTTGGTGTGTGCATGGACCTGATAGTTTTACAATTAAGTATTGTTTTATTCTCAGGGCTTCCAGAAATATTTGGAAGATTTTGATCCCTATTCAATGGTAAGGAGACAATTCCAATACATCTCACTGTTTAATATGAAGTACACTGGAAAAAAGACATCCTTGATTTTTTGAGGACTGGGATGGGGTAAGGTTCTTGGTTTGGTGGTTCTTGTGTATTTGTCTTTTTTACTCACGTTGGAAAGGAGATTTCTACAGAAGACATGATCTGATGTTCTGGTCTTCTTCTAACACTGTTTTGGAGGAAGGAAAGGAGCAACCCTTTTCTCCTATAAACTAGATAGATGAGTCTAATTATTTTGTGTTTCCAAGGTGGAGATGACTAATGCTTATATCTTTCCACAGTTTACCCCAGAGCAGATTGTGGGAAAAGATGTTCGGCTATTGCGAATTAAAAAGGTAGATAACCTTATTATTTGAGTAACTGATATGTAAAGGGCTCATGCAAGCATTTCTTCTACAATCCTGTGTACTGGGAAGAAGGAAAGATTAAGCTTCTGATGATGGCAGCAAATAACAGCCTTTTCTGAGCTATAACTTGTTTTTAATAGGAGGGATCATTAGACCTTGCAGTTGAAGGAGGAATTGATTCTCCAGTTGGGAAGATAGTGGTGTCTGCCATCTATGAGGGGGGTGCTGCAGACAAACATGGTGAGTAAGAATGAGGAATTGGAGTGCTGCTGCAAAAAGGCTCTTTACACTGCCTGAGACTTGCTGGCTGATTTCATAGCTATGTGTAGTACTGAGAGGAACACTTAGATTGTCTGAGGCTCGAAGGGCTCATAATTTGAAGGGTGCTGCTCAAAATAAACAATTTTGTAAAATGTATGAAGAATGTTTAAGAGGAAAGGGTCGCTGCTGTGACCCTTCATCACAGAATTTTCAATAACATATCCTCAAATTGTACAGCTGTTCTCTTAAGAAAGACTCCCTTTTTTTCTAATCTCATTAATATATGTATTTATAAACCCAGCACCTTATTCTCCCATGTATTCTGTTAAGATAAACCAGGTATGTTCTNGGGCAGGGAACTCCCAAACCAGTCACAACTTTTCATCATAATCTGTACTGCATAGATATGGGATATTTACAAGGTCTTGCAATGACAGGACAAAGGGCAATGGGTTTAAACTGGCAGAGGACAGATTTAGACTGGATGTTAGGGGGAAGCTCTTTACAGTGAGGGTGGTGAGACACTGGCACAGGTTACCCAGAGAGGTTGTGGCTGCTCCCTCCCTGAAGGTGTTCAAGGCCAGGTTGGACGAGGCCTTGAGTGACCTGTGCTAGTGGGAGGTGTCCCTGCCTATGGCAGGGGGTTGGAACTGGGTGATCCTTGAGGTCCCTTCCAACCTTACCATTCTCTGATTCTATGGAAGTGGCTCACAGAATTTTTGTTGCTTCCATGTATGTATTCTGTGTTGCTCTTTTCACCAGGAGGCATAGTGAAAGGGGATGAAATACTAGCTGTAAATGGCAAGATACTAATTGATAGCACACTGGCAGAAGCACAGACAACTCTAGCAAAAGCTTGGAACATGGGTGGGGTAAGTAACCTGGCATACTTCATTGTTCTACCCATAATGCTCATAGGAGCTATTTGTTCCTTTCATGGCATTGTCACATCAGCACAAATAAACTTGCAAACATCAAAAGTAACAGGTATGCTATGTGCTACCAAAGTGAGTTGAAGATACTGATATATTGTGAAAACCATGCATGTCATTTACTGTGACAGTGCATGGCATTTAGCCACCTGTCAAGGTGGTATTTAAACACATTACATTTTAAGTGTTTCTAGTATCTTTATCTGTAAAATTTCTCTTGGATATTGAAAATGGTTTGCAAGCTGATTGGTATGTCGTGGCAATAGTTTATTTTATCTTTTATTTCTTAATGCACAAATAACACTGCAATTCAGCCACAGTTAGTTTTCTCAGCAAGAACTGTATTAATTGCTAAAATGACCAAATCCAGGATGATTCTTACAGTAATTATTTTTACAAGCTTGTTGCAAGACCAGCAGCTTTTTCTTCAATTTCAGGATAGAACTCAAACAGCTCAGTTTTTAAATGCTCTTCCTGTAGAGCATCTCTCTGCTGCTCCTTGTGGTTTTACAGGAATAGCTTGCCTCTCTGATTCTCTCTCTGATATTCTATGGCATTTTCCTAACCACCTCTCTGATTCTCTCTCTGGTATTCTATGGCATTTTCCTAACCACCTCTTGTCGTGGTAGGCCTAAACAGGCCAAGTTAGGCTTGTGAGTGTCCTGGCTTATGCAGACATGTTTTTCTGCTCTCTCTCCTTCTGTTTTGGGGAGAGAGCAACCGCGGGAAAAGGGACAAAGGACCTGGCGCCACTAAGTCTGGGGTCTGTCCATCACCTGCGGTAAACAGGGTGCACACGGTTGCCTTGTGCAAAGCCCGTGATCTGCCCAAAAAAGGGTAAAGTAAGCCTATGGCTTCACCCAATATGGCCAAATCTTGGGTAACTGCCATTTGATTGGCTATCTCGTGTCCAAAGGCCCATTTGATCTTCGGACTGTGTTAATAAAAGGAGCAGGGAACACGGGATGCGTGCCTTCCGCCATTACAGGTGCCTGCTTGCATCCTGCCTGCTGCCTCCACACATTTGCCAGCATGATACCGTAAGATGTCCTGCCTGCATATAAGAGTCTGCTGCCAAAGACAGCCAGAATCAGGTCAGAGATCATCTCTCTCCTTTTTCCAGTGCTCAGGAGCCTGGAGAAACTTTAAAGCCACTGACGGCTACCGACAGCAACCCCGAAAGATTGGGTACTGTCAGACAGTACCTCTTAACGAGTAAATACCAAAGCCTCTTGTAATCATTGATTGCCTTCTGCCATAAGCAGAAAGGAGCTCCCTGCGCCCATCCCGTGGCTAAGCAGGGGAATTAACTGCAAGCGGTGTAAGTGACCGCACAAACCTTCTCTTTTCCAGTTTAATTCGAGTTCTGTTAATGTCTATATTTAATAGTTATTTCCAGATCCTGTTATAACCTGTATATAGTTTCCATATCGTTGCAAAGAGCCTGTTATTATTGTTATTATTGTTATTATTAAATGGTGGTCGGGGTGGTGCGAGTTCCGATTATTTAATATTAATAAACTATATATTAATATTTTTATAATATCGCCTCGCAGTACCTAATTACTCCCTCCGTGACACCTCTCTGATTCTCTCTCTGGTATTCTATGGCATTTTCCCAACCACCTCTCTGATTCTCTCTTTGATATTCTATGGCATTTTCCTAACCACCTCTGAAATCTAAAATCTCTAGAAGCAATATTCAGCAGCACATTTGCTTTTACATTTCTTTTTCAGGATTGGATTGACTTGGTCATTGCAGCATCCCCTCCAAAAGAATACAATGATGAACTGTAAGTGCATAAGCTTTCTTTTTCTGGGGATCAAAAGGCTAGTAACAATAGTTTATAAGGTTTGCTTTTATTAGATCTGTTTTATGTATCTACTTCTCGTGGACTACATAACCATCACATGGTTGCTAATTTGATAATCATAAGTAGCTATTGAGCATTACAGCAGTGGTTCCCAGATTCGTATAAATGTTGATTCTCAGAACTGGTTGTGCATGATTACACACTCAGAATTCCAGTTTTAAGTTTAAGGATTTTTTTGGTTTTGTGGGGTTTTTTGTTGTTTGAGGTTTTTTGGGGGGTTTTGGGTGTCTTTTTCAGTTATTACTTCAGTCTGGATCAATTACTGTTCTACCATGGATCATAACTTGCAGAGATAGATGCCCATAAGCTTTTTTCATCACAACCTGACACTTAATTCTGGAACTTTTAAAAATTATCATTATTAGATTGCAGTTACTATCCTTGCCTTAGTCAACTCTTCTGAAAATTTTACACTTAGATTAAGTGATTTGGGTGTCTTGGCATGTTCTTGCTCATAGAGTCCTTTATTTAAAGAGAAGTATAGGTGTGAAAGAGAAGAATCCATGGCTTAAGTTTGATATAAGTATCAGGTCCATACAACTTACTTTACCAAAGTTTCAAAGGAGTTTCAAAGCTAATACCAATGTTTCCTAGTTTGACTATAGGAAAGGATTTTAAGATATCCTTTGTACCAAGCAAAATGGCAGAGGAAAGTTTTGTAGTGACTGTTAACTCAAACTCTTGTTCTGTGTAGAGTGCTAGAGTATTAGTAGCTGTAAATCAGCAGTTTTGCTAACTAACACCAACAGAAGTCTGCTTCAGAATTGCATTTAATACCCATGTAAAAACTAAGAAGGAAATAGCTGTCACTGTTAATTTTTCTTTTCTTTTTTTTTTGTTTTATATCTTTTATGTCTAGCCCTACTATTCCCTCATCAGCAGTCAGTCCCAGCACACACAGGAAAGTTTTTGAAGGCAGTGCACCTGTGTACAGACAAGGGTATCTCCTGCAGCTGTAGCCACTGCAGTGTTCCCTCATGGTGAATAGCAGAGCTGGGTTGACATGACTGTCCATTGTGAGACTGTGTTCTTTTTTCAGCATGTGCCTGCCTGTGCATTGCATACCATGTGTGCTTTTGTTCCTGGCATGCTGGAGTGTTCTTTGGGCTTTTGCCACGCCTATCCTATTAAAACACAAGTATTTAGTTTGTACTTCGTAATGTCCCATAGAGCTCTTCTGCAGAATTGGCTTGTTGTCTACCAGACTATATAATAAATAGGCCCTGCCTAAACAAGCAGGATTAACCTAGGTTGTGTTTTTTTCCTTATCTGTGGACCACTGCTGTGGCTTTGTGAATTCTTAAGTGTATAAGCAACTACAAATTACTTTCTCATTAAGCCTTGTCCAAAGAACAAGTTCCCATTTGTATTATAAGACAATGTGCCTGTAAACAGAAATTCATGACTGTTTTGGTTTTCTCTGAAGTTTTACCTGTACTGTCATTATACAGTGGGTTTGTCCCAGAATTATCCTTATGTCACAAACTCAGTTTACTGTGGTTTCTGTATGCTGTACTCACTGTAAGTACAGCCTTAGATCTCTAGAACAACCATCATAAAAATTTTGTTGCATGTGGTCTTACCAATTATTGCTTGCTGTACAAAACACAATGACTCAGCTGAGATCCACTCATATAAAATTGTGCTTACTAGAAAGATTAAAAACTGGACTACTGCTAGCAGCAACTATTACACTACCTTTTATTTTTCTTTTTTTTTTCTGCAGGACGTTTTTTTAAAGAGGCCTACAGTGGAGAAATGAAGTATTCACTGGAGAAATGCAGTCCTTCTCCTGCTGCAACCTGCTACTCTGTAAAGTAATAGGAAATTCAAACCCACATGAAATGCATCTTTATATGAAAGAAATGTGAGCAATCAGACCTGTAAATTGAACTAAAGACTTCAGAGTCTTAAGGTAATTTGACTAATTCCGAATCTTTCTATAGACATACAGCAATAAATTTCTGGAAGATCATCAAGAAGGACTTCCAGTGAGTATAGTTTGGTTGTGAGAGCTGGATTTATTTTATGCTATTTTGGGAGGCCAAAATCTTTACATTATCTTCCAGTTTTCCTGGAAACAGACACCAAAATGACAAATGAAGATGGAACACAGATGTCTGTTCCCACATGCAACACTTGTGATTACATGTTCACAGGCCAGTTTGGGTGTGAAAATGGTTATATTTTTACTTCATACATAATGACTTCTCCTGGGAATGAATGTATATAGGTAACTTCTGTTCTCACTAGTGTTTGTGGTGCTCTCCATGTCTGTTTCTCAGTTGTGAGTTGTTTTGAGTATAAATCCCTGTTGGTATTACTGGTTCTTCCACCAGGAGTACTATCATGATAAGGAAACAATTTTGGTGATGCTTATATGGTATAAAGAATCTTCTCTGCCATCCGTTTACTTTTCTGGTGAACAGTCCACATAAAATTATTATGTGTGGTCACAGTTATGCTACCAAGTATTTGTATTGGTAGCAAAAATTAATCCCTCATACAGCCATAGGTTTAAAATTTGGGTGTGATTTACAGCCTGCAGTGGTGTACTTTGTTCTCAGTGAGGCTATATACATGATTTAACTATGCAGGAGGTCACTGTAATATTTTGCTCTTGATCACTGTGTCTTCTATTGAAGTAAATAGATTCTATTGAAATAAATTCCTCAAGACTATAATATATGTGCTTACTTGGCCTTAAACAAGCATTATTGCTGTTGTAGACTTGGTAATTTCTTTATATTATCCAGATACCTCCTTTAAAATGTCATTATTATCCTTCCTTCTTTGTATTTGCCAGTTTGTATTATGTTTCTCATGTTGAGTTTAGAGTTTTCTTACCTGAATTAATGACTGCCAGTTATAGTCCTTTGGCATGTCAAATTCCCACTGAAGCCTTGCCTTCTCAAGGTTTGGAAGCCCTCCCTTGTGTAACACAGAAAAATAACTACTAGGTTCCTGAGAACTCCATGCTTACATGGAGATGATTAATTAATTATGTTGACTTTCTTCATTTGAGGTATTGTTCCAGGATGCCAATTAATGTGTCTGGCAGGGTACACATTTTAGAATGTTTTAAATTTTGACTCTTAACAACTGATCCAGAAATAAAATTGCATTTGCCAAATGGAAGAAGTCTTGTTTCCTCTTTGTCGCTGGGTTTGTGCATTGTTAGGAGTTAATCTGCTAAAGTATACAGATTTATGAGTAAAATTTTAGTAACAGACCCATTTGCAACAGAATGCCACCCTTGTGCAATTTCAAACAAAATTCAGTCTGTACCGTAAGGGTCTGCCACTTGGCTGAGCTGCAGTAGTCTTTTACTGAGTTTTTTCTGGGCAAATCTGATCATCTGATAGTTGGCAAGCTACTGAGTCCAGCTGCTTAGGTTTATTTTGTTTGCTGTATCTCTGGGTGCCTCTATCCAGAGCTATAGATTACCTAACCAACAGACTCAATGCATCAAGATTGGAACCAGAGGGAAAATTGCAGCAGGATGTACTCCTCCTGCTGCTCTGGTTCCCAGAGCAGCATACTGCCCTACATACTGCAACCATCTGCTCTGTATGACAATGCAGATGAGTGATGCTATCAAATGTTCTCATAAGGGATACTCTGATGCTACGTACCAGCAATTAGAGAGCCGTAGTAATGCACCAGTAATGAACTTCAGCCTGCAACCAGTGCTTGATTGGGTTAATCACTGTCTCAGAACACTAAGAAGCATAACACAGAAAAAATTAAAGGTTAACTATTAGAAGTAATCTTACTGGTGTTATTTTTTCAGAGACAAAAAGAGCACCAAAGACTGAACTGGGAAATCTGTGGGAGTGCCAACAGTGGAGTAGCAGCCTTGCTTCTCAATCACAAAACTGCCATCTCCTCATCTACCCTGTTAACTTCATTTGCTTGGATACAGTTAAAATGTATGAGAGGGAGTTCAGGAAGTAGTTGCTGCTCATGACTTCATGTATGTAAGACAATTCTACTTTGTGTGTGTAACCTTTGTTAGGTCAAAGTCGCTTTGGGCCATTTAAGGAGATGGCATTAGGGAAAAGATGACTGACACCTGAAATCTTAAAATTATCTTAAGCCAATAGATATGGGATTCTTTTTTGTTTGTTTTGGGGTTTGGAGGGCTCTCTTTATTTCTGGCTTTCAGTGCCCTAGGACTAGATTGCATACCATTTTCCAGCTAGCTCAAGTTGTTGAAGAATACTACAGGAAAAGACATTTTCCACAGTATCACAGTATCATCAAGGTTGGAAGAGACCTCAAAGATCATCAAGTCCAACCCGTTACCACAGACCTCAAGACTAGACCATGGCACCAAGTGCCATGTCCAAACCCACCTTGAACACCTCCAGGGACGGGGACTCCACCACCTCCCTGGGCAGCCCATTCCAGTGGGGAATGACTCTCTCAGTGAAGAACTTTCTCCTCACCTCGAGCCTAAACTTCCCCTGGCGCAGCTTGAGACTGTGTCCTCTTGTTCTGGTGCTGGTTGCCTGAGAGAAGAAAGCAACCTCCTCCTGGCCACAACCACCCTTCAGGTAGCTTCTCTTTCAGTTACTTGGGTGTGTATGAACAAAATGTCCCAGAGGGAAATCATCTAATGGGCATGCCCATTGAAGTGCTACTGCACTGTTGTCAGGTGGCTGTAATAGCCCTAGGTGTGCCCATGCCTTACCTCTGTTCAGTCAGGCCAGCTGTGGAAAGAGAAGAGTAAGGGTAAATGGGACTTTTTCTTGTTTTTTTCAGCCAATGCTTAGTTTCCTTTGGGAGTATGGAAACTCTGACCTGCTGCACAAGCGAGAAGTCCAAGTACTTCAGTGACAGTGTCATGAATGCTTCAAACCACTTTTAACATAAGATGGCTTTTTGTTTTTCAGTTGCTGTAATCTCAGAGGGAATATGTCTAGTTTCTCAGAGCTGTTTGTTTGGTTAAGACCGCTAAAACCCACTGTCTCTCTCTGGGATAATAACCCAGAGGAAGAGTTTCTCAGAACTGTTAATAGTCATTCTTATTCTCTCAGGAATTCTTGGACATGTTAGTCACTGCGTTGTCTTCTGCATCCCTTTGCAGTTGCTGAACTGGAGCATGAATTACATTAGAGACTTGTGACTTGCACATCTGCTCTGTGAGCCTGTGCATGCCTTTGTGCAGCCAAAAAAATCTGAAACCTTACGGATCAGAACCACGGCATGCATTACAGGGTAGGAAATACTCTTGTTACTCATATGGATATTAACATAGAGAAGGCTTTGATCTGTATTACTGCCACTCTACTACTTTAAGAACTCATTTTTTAGCTGTTATTTATCATATGGCCATGGCATCTTGTAAAATGTAGATATACATTCCAAAGAAATAAATTATAATTTTTTTTTTTTAATGTTCTATTCAGGAACAAACCTATAGACCTAAAGGAGGGATGTATAATAAGGTTTTTTTTAGTCAATGCAGTTTAAGTAGCACATGTAGAAATCTCAGCACATCACAAAAATTATATATAACCTCTGAATATAAATAAATTTTAATAAATCCTCCTACCTTAAAAACAGGACTGAAACCCATGGTTTCATCTCAAAAGATGTACATCTGTTCATAAGGAGTTTGGTAGACAATAGCTGATATCTGCGTTTTCTGTATACTTCACCTCTACGTTGACTTCAGTGAAGCAGGGTCACACTTGGGGTAGCTGCTGTGGAATTCCATAGCCACTTTTCACCAAGTGAAGTACTTAATGAAGTACAGACCTGCTCAATTATAAAATTACCCAGTATTGCCTTTTCTAATCCCATGTACATGAATAGTTGTGTTTTAAATACCATATTAAATAGACGGAGAAAAGTGGTTAGATTTCTAAATCACAAAACTACAGAAAACATCCAGTTGGAAAAGACCTCAAAGATCATCCAGTCCAACCTTCGACCCAGCACTGAAAGGTCAATACTAAACCATGTCTCTAAGCACCAGGTTCACACACTACTTAAACACCTCCAGGGATGGTGACTCCATCACTGCCCTGGGCAGACCATTACAATGTTTGATAATCCTTTCTGCAAAGAAGTATTTCCTAGCATCCAGCCTGGACCTCCCTTGGTGCAGCTTGTAGCCGTTTCCTCTAGTCCTGTCATTTGCCCCCTCCTGGCTCTAATGTCCCTTCAGGTAGTTGTAGAGAGCAATGTGGTCTCTCCTCAGCCTCCTCTTTTCCAGACTGAACAACCCCAGCTCCCTCAAACACTCCTCACAGGCCACGTGCTCCAGGCCCTTCACAAACCTCTCTGAACATGCTCCAGAATCTCAGTGTCCTTCCTGCAGTTAAGGGCCCAGAACTGAACACACTACTTGAGGTGTGACCTCAAGACACAAAGAGGAAAAAATACTTACCCTTTACACTAGCAGAAGTGACTTTTCTATGGGAAATAGCATCATTTTCCTCAAAAGCAGATTACACATGAGCATTATATTTCAGCTCTTCTTTAATTATGGATGTAGTCTCTTAACCTCGGGGCACTGACCAGTATAGTCAGCAGTGTTCCCAGCAGTGGAAGAGGCCAGAGTTTTTGCCTAGTTCTAGCATGATCTCTTCCTTAGCCTACAGTATCTTGAGCATTCCTGGCCCAAAATACAAGTTAGTAGGGAAACTGCCAGTGCTCTTTTATGGTGTGGGGAAAAGAATAGGCAGGTCAGTATCTGCTGAAGAAGCCCTGCCCTGTTGCAGGACTGGAAATATGTAGAAAGCAAGTCTAGTTCTTCTGCCCAGTTACTTTGAGCATGTGCAGAGGATGTATCCCTGGCACATGTGAGAAAATCATCACTTGTCAGCGCTCTCCAGCTGGATGTGGTTGTTCTTGTCTCCACTGCATTACTGCTGCACTGTAGATGAAAAACAGACAGCAGATGATTGTACGTGAGAAACTTCCACACCTCGGCACTTGACATCCTCCTTCACTTTTAGACTGCTAAAAGGCAGAGGTGCAGAAAGTTTCCACTAGCTTGTATTGCCTTCTTATCACAGGAGACAAATATAGCCTGGGGAAAACATTTTGAGACAGGCTACCTACAACCACAAGAAAAAGAGAAGAACTGAGAGTAACTCTGTATAGAAAGGAAGATTAGAGTCTGCAAATTGTACTATGTAATTCTGACACATCCACCTTGTGTTATTGAGTGGGCATGCAGCGTGTTTGTGCCTGCACATGACTGCCCAAGTGACTACTGAGGAGCTGTGGACTTAGGCTGAGAAGTAGCTGGAGCTGTATTAGGACATCAATCTCTTAGCAAGAAGACTGCAAGCTATTTCCTGCGAACTAATTCTTGTAGAGTTAAGGCATATCTCTTGACTCACTTGCAAACTGGTCTTACTGACTATTTGTGCTAGAAATTATGGAGCCAAACACAACATTCATTCATGTTACTTGTCAATTCTCATTATGTACTCAGTGTGATTTTTAGCTCCACTAATCACAATTGCGTGCACACTGCACACTGCAAATTAACTGTTGTGCGTGTGGGTCAGGGTTGTTTACTTGACTAATGCTATGGAGTGAACCAGTGGAACATAGGCTGTTATGGAAAGAAAACTTTTAACTTTGAGAAAATAGAAACCTTGGTTTGGGTTTGTTGTTTGGGATTTTGTTGTTGTTGTTGTTGTTTTGGTTTTTTGGGTTTTTTTGTTTGGTTTGGGGATTTTTGTGTTTTGTTTTCAGAAGATCTACAACAAAGACTTCGGGCTCCTCTTTTTGGGCAAATATGTACAGTAAATGATCTTTAATCTAAAGCATTTACCCTGTGTTACCACTAGTTAGCAAAGTTTTAATGCAAGTGCTGAAGGAGAGAATTACTTTTGAAGCAAAAGAGATTATTCTCCTTGTAGCCACTGTCCATAAAAAAAAAAAAAAAAACCAAAAAGGAAACTTTTCCAACTTTTTAACCAGAACAAGTTTTTTGGATTTGTTTTTCACTTGTAGTATGAGTTTTTTTATTTAGGCACCTAATATTTCTGCCAATGGCTTATGTTTTCCTGAGAGCAGTTCTTAAAAGGGGGGGATTTACAGCTGCTTCATATCCTGCAGCAAAGTGGGGACCTAGTTGTCTGCTGCCATTTAGATGGTAATAGTGCACATAAGTGCCACTCAGCATCAGATTCCTGACACATCTTAAACGTGGTTCCACCTGTAAATCTTTTTTTTTTCAAGAAATTTCACAGAGAAAACAGCATGAGATTTCTTTGGCATTAAGAAGAGACTCTTTACTCCCTGAGTCCTAATGATAAACCATTTGCTGATCAGGGACTGCTCTGTCTGGCCTGTCTCAGTGAAGCCAGTTTTCTGTGGTGTTCTGTGCTGAGCACTTGGTTTTCCTCCTATTTGGAATTTACTCTGTCTTTTTTTGCCAGAAACAGTCACTTCATGTGGCCCAGACTTGCAGATAGTTTAGTGTCCTTGGTGATGCATTACTTTGCCTAGCTTAAGGGTTTGGTTGTTGATTCCCCCTCATCCCCCATCAAGCTTTTACAAAAGTTACTTGATTTCTTCTAAATCCTGGCAGTTTGAAGAATGCCTCTTCAGAGTAGAGGTCTCTGGCTAGTATGAAGGCTTAGACAGTGGAGCATCTGTCATAAATGAGGACATCCACAATTTACTGCTGCCAGGTAACAGTGTCACAGGCTACAGTTCTTTCCATGCAAAGCTTCCACACCTATGAATGCAGATGCAGTGCAAGAACAGCACTGTACTGCTCAGAGACATAAGGAGCTTCAGGTTAAATCCTCATGGGAAAAATGAAAAACAATAGGGGAAAAAAAAATTTCATTAGCTAGGAGTTAAATTACTAAGTAGAATATTAGTCAATTCATTTTCTTTATATTTTGTATGGGTATTGATTGTTTTAATTCCCCTGAGCCTCTGAAAATCCCAAATGTCTGCACATGGGCTGACCTCGAGAGGAAAGGCTCCTGAATTAGGCTTCTGGCAATTAATTAGTTATGTGATAAATCACAGTAGGGAATACGCAGTCTTGCCTATACAGGATCAAACTTGTCGTGGATGCTCACAATCTTTTCAATTTTTTTTTTACCAATCCACAATTTGATTTTTCTTCCTTTTGGTTACTGTTTTGTTTTAAGAGTTGGAATAAATGCCACATTGCAATCTATTAAAAAC
The DNA here is from genome assembly GCA_013399055.1 of Ramphastos sulfuratus. Lineage (NCBI taxonomy): Eukaryota > Metazoa > Chordata > Aves > Piciformes > Ramphastidae > Ramphastos > Ramphastos sulfuratus. The sequence continues at coordinate 13,588 of WBNM01021582.1, read as the reverse complement.
AAATAGAAGAAACCTCATTGTAAATCCAACATCTTTTTTGTTAAATTTTTGTATAATTTAGTCAAACAGCAGCAAAAGAAACATACATTTCAAATGCAAATGTGAATTGATAGCTTTAACTTTCTCTCTAATTATTGTGTCGATTTTACTCACTGCATAAATTGAACATAGTCTGGAAAAGTTTTCTGGCCGTTGAGTAAATTAACTAACAGCAGCTCTGTAGTGTGTCTGGAGAGAAAACTCTTTTCTCTTTTGAAGAGGAAAGATGGTAGCTTCATTTTGTCTAATAGTCTTTAACAATTAAAATCTTAGTTCTCAGTCTAGTTTCTGTTACTTGGAAGAGTTCCTAGAAAGGCCACTGACTTTTAGCCCTGTTATATTTCAGAAAGTAGTGCTGGTTATGTGTTTATTTGTTAGTGTGTGTGATCCTTGTAGTATAAACAGGCAAAATAATCTCTTGTATACAAAAGTCCATATAAAAGACAAGCATCACGAAGGCACTTAACTGAGTCAGTAATTAAAATAACATTTGCTGAAGAATACCACACTGGAGCCAACACACGAGATGTTTATTGGCGTGAATTAGTCCACAGCACTCCACTTAGTCTCCTGAGGAAAACATGACACTTGTACTACGAGTACTACACAGGGAATACTCAAAATAGTAATTGTTGAAATGCTGGCAAATAAACTAAGGTACAGTGTGAGAAAAGAAGTGCTGATGAGCATTTTTGCCATGCAAAATAAACAAACTGAATACCAGTATGCCACTGGTTTTGGTGATGTAATGAGTGCACGCAGAAGAGTTCCCATTCATTAGCCCCAATAGAACTCTGTGGCACTCACTTAAAAATAAGTTGTTCTAAGTTAAAACACCTACCTGAATATTTGCCTGAGGATGATTGTCCAACAAACAACTTGTATTTTGTTTCCACTTTTAGAAAGATCTGCTTACTCGGAAAATCTTTCTTCATTTTTAATGAAGGACAGCAATTAAAAATTAATGAGGTTTATTTGGAGAAAAAGAGCCATTTCTGTTAAGCTGTACATTATTATTTGCACTGTTTTTAGTAGTAGTACTTTAGGAGGTTTTTACAAAGAAATTTCATTTGCTTTGTCCAATGATACCTTCTGTGAGATGGCAGAATGGGATTCTTTGATCTACAAGAACAACATAACAGATTTCTGACTCAACTTCAGCCCTGTGATGGGTGCATATCTGCTGAGGGACCTGAATGGAGACCATTAATCTGAAACCACCATTTTAACTGTGTCATCTTGACTGCATTTGAAAATCCTGTCAAAGATGAGTTTCAAATTTCAAACTATGAAATCTCATCATGCGTTGTTGTTTGAGAAATGTGCTTTTTAAAGTATTACGATTGACTCCTTGGAGTAAGAAAAGGTGGACTTAAGGTTCAGAGAGCATAGAGAGGCTGGAGAGGTGAACTCAGTTTCCAGATTCATCTGGAGACTTTTGCAGACTTCAATTTCTGGTTTTAGTTCTCTGGCCACAATGAAGGTGATGATTGTTCTCGCCCAAATCTCATCGCATTATTTCAGTCTCTAAACTGTCAAGAGTTCTTTGCTGCTACTTGTTCATACATAACACGTAGTCCTTGTGTTACTGGGGGCCTCAGGAAATACTAAAAATACTTTTTTAAAAAAATATTATCTTCATGTAAACTGTACATAGTGTTTATTAAATAGCTATTAGGATAACGGAGAGGAGCCTGACCAGAAACTCTGATGAATGCTGGGTTCTGTCCAGAACTTAAAATAATTATAGTCTTTCCAGTGTGGGTGTAATTTTATGACTTGGAAATACATATACACAAGATTTGGCTTGGGGTTTGTCTTTTAATTTTAATTCCTAACCACACTGCCAAAACACCCTTTATGGGAAACAGCGTCTTGCGTACAGATAAAATTCCTCGTGCACGACAGCAAGATCAATATAAAGCAACGTGACAAAAGTAATTTTCAAGTCTTATAGAGGAGATGTCTAATCAAGCACCCACGGCTTGACTGTTAAAGGAGAAACAGGGAAATTTTTCTACAGGCTGCTGCTGAGCATCACACTTTACTTGACAATTTTATCCCCCAGCACAGAGGCCCTTGGTTAGAGGTTTTGTTTGACTTTGGCTCAGCGGAGCCTAATGGTGCTTAAGACAACACTGGCAGAAAGTTTTGATTTATAGTTTATTTGGTATACATGAAACCGCTTAGGGAGTGAGGTGTAGCCCCCTAAAAGTAGCGGTCCCATGGCCGGGTGCTGCGAAAAGGCTCGATGGGTGAAGAGTTCTGCCGGAGCTCANGCGGAGGCGGCGGCGCCGGGCTGCGCGCAAGGTCCCGCCATGGCCCTGGCTTTCTGCGGCGACGAAGGCAACTCCACCGCCTACAACGTGGACCACGGCGTGCTTAACAACGGCTGCTTTGTGGACGCGCTCAACGTGGTGCCGCACGTCTTCCTGCTCTTCATCACCTTCCCCATCCTCTTCATCGGTGAGTGCCTGCGACGCTCCCGTCCTCGCCTGTGCCTCGCCTTCTGCCCTCCCCCGTTCTTCTGCACCCCCACTCCCCGGTCTTGCCTTGTCGTGTCCTCCCCCGTTCCTCCCCCGCCCCTTTTTTTCTTGCTGTGGGTTCCCCACGCTTTGCCGTGTCGCTTGTGTCGCGTTGTCCCCAGCGTTTGTCTAGCCTGCCTTTACCGTGTTTTTTCTAGCCTGGCCTGGCCCCCGTGGCTCGTTCCCCGCCGCACAGCAGTGCGGGAGGCTGTGGAGGGTGCCGGGAGGCGGCGCGGGCTCCGGGATGCTTTGGGGAGCGCCTTTCCTAGGGCTGCCCCCGCACCGCCCCTCCGGGCGGCTCTCCGCGGCTGGCCGCGCTCGCCCCTTTCTCGCTGATGGGGGTTTTGAAGGGGAATCCTTCGGGGCTCCGTACAAGCGGTATCCACAGATTGGGAGGGATGGCGGGATGCTGGAGAAGGCTGTAGGTTTTGGCTAGAAAAATAACCGTACATTAAAAAGTAGCAAACGTGGTGTGGAAGTCTTACATTATCGGATCATGCTTCCTGCAACTACGGAAGAGTTTCAGTCTCCGGACAGTTGCCCTCGTTGCCGGGAGTGACTAGGAGGGCTGCCCGACTGCTGCGAATCTTGCCCTATCTGCAGCAGGGACTATTTGACAGCATAAAACTGAGGTTACCAGTAGGTGGCCTGCTCGCTTAATACATGCGGCTGCGACTCCTCCTGAGTACCCTTCTGCCCAGCCGGGTCGGTCTGTCCTGTAGATAGCCGGGGCACAAGTGGTGTTCGTCCTAAAAGGTCCAGGACTGAAATAACAGTGCAACTGTGAACACGGGGTCAGTTGGAGAACTGTTTAGGGTAGTCTGGCTTTGTCAGGCATTTCTCGACATTATTAGCATTCATCTGCATCAAGAGAATGAGTTACTTAAAGGAAAAAAAAAAAGTCAAGCCAGTGACTTTCAGTGAAATGCATTGAAATAAAGAAATTGCTATGTGCTTATTTGTTCAAATGATTATTTGTTGTTCATTTAAACTGTTTGTGTATTTGAGAGATACTTAATGCTTGTAATTACTGATAGTAAGTTGTTAAAAGTATAGGAATTCAAGGCTGTTTCTTGTCTGTGTTGCTGATACAAATATATTTTCAACATTTAATTACATCCATGTTTAACAACTGAGTTGTGTCAACTTTAGTGCACTAGTTTGTTACACATATGCTTTTCTGTATGCAGGAGCTTTGTATGTCACTCCTGTTGCTATGAAAGCTCTTAACAAGTAGTAATAATTTAATGATTTTATTTTCCTGCTTAGGATGGGGAAGTCAGAGTTCCAAAGTACATATACATCATAGCACATGGCTTCATTTTCCTGGCCACAATTTACGCTGGATATTGACTTTTATCCTCTTGTTTGTGCTGGTGTGTGAAATTGCAGAAGGCATAGTGTCTGATGGGTAAGTGGATGTCTACCTTCTCCTGATAGCATTGAGCATTTTGAAGGTTTCAGGGTACGTTTTTTCTCCCTGTCTAAATTCTCATCTAGACCATATTTCTTGTCCTTACAGTCTGTGTTTTTGGTGATTAACCTACCGACCTCATATCAGAAATTCCACAGACCCTGCCAAGTTATGTGCACATGCACAACTGACCTTAATAATTTTTTAGTTCAGCTTAAGGACACTATCTTTCCAAAGAGTAGTCACAGCTAAATCCTAACAACTAAAGCAGATGGTGACATTTGCATGATACGTTTTATGTCCAAGGACCCAGTCCCACACTCCTCACTCTGACAGAATTCCCACATGGATCTATTGGAGACATGCTCTTTTGCATACCCCATAGAGGTTCTTCTGATGTTTGTGCAGTACATCTGGTCTGTTACCTTGTACAGAGTACCTCAAGTTGTGTGAGCGTGATCATCTGTTATTCAATTTAGCATGTATTTAGAGGTAATCCTTGGGGAAAAAATTAGTCCAGGGGAAACAAATGGAACTGGAGAGGGTTTTATTATGAAAAAAACTTATTCTGTGTAACAGTGACTATGATCATCTTCTAAAGTAAGGTCTGATTTCATAACTCTTATGAATTTGCAGCCCAAGGATTACAAAGTTGAGGCTCCTCATTAAATAGAACAAAGTCTCACTGCCTATCCATCTGTATGACAACTCTACACCAACCAGTGTGAAAGGCACTGCAGTATTCTGCAGTAGAAGGTGATATCATCATTATTATTGTAACTTCTCTAAAAACATATATAAATAGGATATTTCTTAGTGCTAGTTTTTAAAAAGAAGTATTTTTCCTCCTTATTCAATGTGGGATGCTCAGAGCAAAATCTGCTTTGAGTTTTTTATTTTATTTTACTCATCAGTTTTCTTCTGTTTCATTTTACTTGTCTTATTATGCTTATTTGCTGTTTAACTTGACTCAGAGTGCTGCTGTTAAGTACTAAGTGTCACCTGATGATAATCAAACCTCCTATCTGTACTGGGGGAGTGCCAACCCACAGTCCTGCCTCCTGAGCACTCAGCAGGCTAGCAAGTGCTCTAGTAAGTAAAAGCAGATTTTGAGGCTCATCAGCTTTCTAAGACCAAAATGGATCACGTTGGTAAGTCCTTTTGACAGCAGTTGAGTACCGTAGGCTTCAGCACCTCAGCAATAGATGCAGCTTATTGCAGATATGGTTATATCAGGGAATTCCAGCAACTTCTGTCTGAAATGAATAAATTCTAAAAAAAAAACCCCAACCCTCCCACTCTTGCAGTGTAACCTACTGAAGCTTAGGCTGCCTGAAGAAATCTGTTCCTGTCACTTATTTTTCCTTGCTCAGAATTCTGCCTTGTTGCACAAAAGCCCTGGCATTACTGGGAATTCAGACTGAAGGACCTTATCTGCTGTGCATAGGTACAGCTAATTGTTCAGTGTTCATAACACAGGTTGTCAGCATGTCTCTCCAGCCAGCTCTGCAGAGTTCGCTACAATGTCCATGTGAGGGAAGGCTTCCCTTTCCTAGTACAGGTACAGGAAGTGGTCCTCCTGAGCTCCTACAGATCTAACAGGCATCTGAGATGTTCTGCGCTCAAAAATATGATGTCCCATGATGATCTTCAGCTCCCTGACAGCACAGCTCCTTTTGTCTCTCCAGACTGCACAAAGGTAGCTTTCACTGCAGCAGGAACAAGTCCGTAAATGTGAGCTTACTTTCCATGAGATTCAGAAGACAAATTTTAAGTTTCTCTGAGCGTTTGTGTCCAGAAGGCTTCCTTTTGGTGCTCTTTTGGAGTGGGGTGGAAGGCAGCAGAAATTGTACCTCCTAACAGCACAGGACACTTCATTGCTTCTGTGGAAGAAAGAGAAACAGAAGAAAAGATGGCAAGTAGGAAGGAAGAGGGGGAGAAAGATGATTCTACCCAACTCTGCACAAACCAACAACGTTGCCCAACAGTTCCCATATCCTGAAGTACTGTGGCTGGCAGGATTCCCTCTGCTGCTACTTAAAGCTATGTCAAGAGAGTTCTGCTTTATAGGACAAAGCTTAAAGGTCTGCTGTAGGTTTGTTTCTTGGCTGAAAACAAAGGTCACTGTAAGTATTTCCTGTGCCCTGGTGCTGTTCCTTCTCCAAACTGGAAAAAGAGAATTAAGCATTTCCATAAAACGTTTCTGTAGGAACTCTTCAAGGGTGCTATCACTTGGTCTTATCTGCATATTTTGATGGACACCTCCCAAACTAGTTTAGCTTAAATTAACTTTTCTCATTTTGGAGCTGAGCTGCTTATCCTAATTTAAACAATGTTCCAGTTGATTTCAGTAGGAAATAGGAATGAACACATTTGACGTTCAGCACAAGGGGAAGAATTTGAAATCCAACTATGTCATTTAGGAGCACAAATCCAGTTGAAAGTTGGAAAGATTTGCATCCATAACTCATTCTAGGAAATGGGATGTCAGGGCTGGGTACAAGATATAATTAATAAATTAAAAGCCAAGAGGATTTGATTTTAATAGTTGTTCACTTCTTTCTTCTTAAGGGTGTCTGAGTCTCGCCACCTGCACCTGTACATGCCAGCTGGGATGGCCTTCTTGGCAGCCATCACATCAGTTGTCTACTACCATAACATTGAGACATCCAACTTCCCCAAGCTGTTAATTGGTACGTCTCACATCTTGCAAGACTGGGAAGTGTGACTGTGGTGCTGTGTGTCAGCTCATTCTATGACAGGTTGTGGCAATCTCAGTGCCAGCTTGTGTGGATAAAACTACACTTGTGCTATGGTCTGCTGGCTGCTGTTACCAGACTCAATTTGGAGTTTTCCTGAGCCAATTCATTGTTCTCAATGCTTGCCACTTCTAACAATATTCTGTATGGATTCAGTTGGCCAAAGGCTTCTCTGGGAAAATGGGATTTGTGAGTAGTGTAGAACATGAAATTCTTCACTAAAAGATATCCAAACCTCCCTCTTGTCAGTGTGTTGCATTTAAGCACGAAGCAAGATTGGAGCTATCTTCATGTGTGTGGTCTGTTGAAATGTGCAGAGACTTGTGGTGGACGAATGATTGCTGACTTGAAGAATGACCCTCAATACATTACTCTGCCTGCTTGTTCTTGCTTCCTTTTCCAAAAACTCTCTTTGTAAACTGCTTTAAGGCCTTTTGAATAGAAAATGCTATGTGTAAGGACTACTTAGTGTACTATATACTTTCTTCTAGATTCTAAATAAGCTGCAGCTAGCTGTACAAAATCCATTACTGCTGACAACCATGCAGCTGGTGACATGTTCTCTCCTGCCTGAGTGCAGACTGTGAATGTCTACGTGTTTAGTCATTCTGTCAGCTGTTATTTCTTTGGTGGTCCTGCCCCATCAGATTTTGTTAGAGATAATTTTCTCTATTAATGGATCCTGCTAAGGTTTGTCCTTTGTCGTCATAGCTCTGTGTATCAAAGTTCTCTTCTAGTTTACATCAGATAGTAAGAAGTCAGTAACAAGTGGATTTGAGAAAGCTTTCAAATATGAAAGATTATTTTGAACTCAGTGTTGTGGTAAGTGAGCATCCTCTTCTACACAAACAGCCTTAATGCCTGTTAAAAAACAACAAAAAAACCCAGGCCAATCATTCTTTAAAAACTTCATATTTCTGTCTAGGCTGGACAAACTTTGTATATTCTCTCTTGACTGCTTTTCTTCTTGTACCCTTCTTTTAAGTAGGATCTATTGTGTCTGTTATAACTGAGAAGGGTAATTTAATTACTCTTTAAACGTCAACATAGTCTGTTTCATCACAGGAGGAGATGTGATGTGTCAGGAAAGCATTGTTAGCCTGTTACAATCACTTGCAGAAAGCAAGCAGTGGTGTTGCTGCCTTATCTGTGGGGGGGGGGTTGTTATTTCAGAGGTATAATGCTTTGTTTAATAATTGAGTGTCACTGCCACATTCCCACTGTTAAGTCATTGAGAAGGGAGCACAAATGTACAACTGGTAGTCACTTACCCTCCTTTGCATAATCCCTTCTCTGGAGAGATCCTTTTATGATAATTTTATTCAGTATTTAGAGTGTCAGTGCTGGGCAAGTTCTGGACACTGCTTGAATAGTAAACAGTTCTACCAGTGAATGCCAACACTTAAGTGTTATTGGCATTTAGGTTAATAATCATAAATTTTTTTTTTTGCAAGAATTTTCAGGGAATAAATTCCTTTTTAAAATACAATCATAACAGCTAACTCTTAGGCAAGAAAGAAAATCAGACTACCAGAGTCTTCCGCACTTAGTTGGTCCGATTTGAATTTTAATCCAAAGTCTTCACAAGCTAATGGTCTTTAATTTTTATTTTATTCTTGGTTGTTGGTTGTTGTTTTTTTTTCTTGTCTGGTGTTTGTGAGAGAACCTAAAACAGATGTTTTTAGAAGTATCCATCCTTTGTTCTTGACTATACATTTATTATACAGCTGTGAAGATTGTCATCTTCTGATGTTAATTGCAATACTCTGTATTGATGCCTGGGATTAGGTGATGATAACTTTATGCAAATTAGCCTAGTAGGAGATAGTTAAATTATACCTATATTTAGTGATCAACCCACTAGAGTGCAGTGTGACCATGACTTCCCTTTAAGAGCCTAATACAAATGAGGTAGATTTGAACCATGAGGAAAAGCTGAAGTTCGGCCTAAGCTTTTTGCTGATTATATGACACAGGAAACCAAAAGATGGTTCTTAGTTTGTAAAATGTTGTAGAGAAGGTCTAATACTACACAGACAGAGCAAAGGAAATGACCTGATGGGGCATTGGTCTCTCATCAGTGCAGTAGAGAAGACCCTTTAAAGCCTGTTCGTTAATTCTGAACAAGGTAGAATTTTAAATCCTGGGGAACTTCGAGGTTTGTTTTTTTGTTTTTTAACCTTTTTCACTGTGTGCTTTGAAGAAACCAAGTCCGTTTGTAGCTCCTCATAAACAAGGAGGAGACAGATACCATACCAGACCTGGGGATTAGCACGTTCCTTTGGGGTATGCAGGACAAGGACACACAGTTCCTGTACTGATCCTGCTTCTCAGATTTATGCTCAGGCCGTTGGCTGGTTTGAAGTAGTCATTATCTCTTATTCCAAACTTTGTCAGTTTTTTTTGTTTGTATTTGTTCTCTGAAGCTAAAATGTTTGTCAGGTTTTGACCTAGAGTTATAACAAGCATGTCTCTTCCTCTGTAGTGCAGTTTACTGGGATAATCTGGTAATAAAGCTACTTCTCATGCTCTTTGCACAGTGTTGCAGAGTGGTGCATAACAGCTGCACAGTTTAGCAGGACAAACTTTAGAACAGTTTTCATACTGAATTGGCAACATTTGCTTGCTTTCTCAACCTCCACAGTACACAACTGAAGAGCAGAATGTGATTGCATGAGATTTTAAGCTAGTTTATTTGTTTTGTAGATCAATAAACCTCAGAAATTGGACAGTAGGAGAAAACAATGAAATGACGATAGGACTTTGAGTTGTTAGTTTGAAAGGGGTACTAGTATTAGATTTTTTTTTTTTTTAAGGTGTCCTTCTTTTAACCAGTTGTAACTGTAGGACTGCTTTACAATGCTTGACAGTAATCAGAGGGAATGAGATCGATTTTCATTCAAACCTAATTCACAGCAGTCTTGGAGCATTAACCGAATTTGAAGTCATCATCCACAGGCTTCACTTGTGGGGCTGCTCCCTGCCTTGAACTCATATGGATGCATGTTTACAACAGATAGAAATTTCCTTCAGCAGATTCCATTTTGTAAAACTTCCCAAATATCACTAAATCTAATAGGAAAAGCATTTGTAACTAATAGCATCTTAATCTTACCATGTTTGTGGAATTGAATTTGGCTTCTGTTTTGACATGAGACAATCACTCTAGTTTTTAAATTTTCCTGTGCATTTTTCCTGAATATTTATTATGCTGTTGTATATTTTTGCAACTGTGGAGCTGATAAACTTTCCTTTTTTTTCCCCTTACAGCATTACTGTTCTACTGGACTTTAGCTTTCATAACTAAAACCATCAAATTTGTAAAGTTCTGTGATAATGGGGTTGGATTTTCTCAGCTTCGATTTTGCCTCACAGGACTCCTGGTTGTTCTTTATGGAATGCTACTAGCTGTAGAAATCAATGTCATCAGGGTGAGGGTAAGTTACTCTCCTGCTAACTATAAAGCCATTCAGGTCTCCTATAACCAGAGAAGTCTCCTCCAGTGTGTTTTGTTGGTTTAGTTTATTGGGCAGGGGGTGGGTATTCCCATTTCTGGATACTTGGTGTAAAATGCATTTCTGAAGGAGAGAGAAAATGCAGTTAGAAATAGAAAAATATTTGCAAATCAAAGGTTAATGTAATTTCATTAGGCCAGATGAATCCATGATTTCAAAAACTGCCAGACTCCATTGTAGTTAAATTAAGATAAATTTCACCTATTCAAGTTCTACTTAAAAACGTCTGTTACAATTCACAGTTTCAGCCATCAGAAACAAGTAGTTCTGGTGAAAGGAATCATCTGCTCTGTCAGAGAATATCTCAGACACACAAATAACATCCCTCATTCTCTAGGAGACAATCACAATAAGTGATTTACTGGAGAAACTGGGACTGCTATCAAACCTCCCAGCTAGATATGTGTATTTTTTTCTCGTGTGGTCATAATCCAAAATGAGAAGTGACTGCTGGGTATATAAATACCAAAGTTCTTCCCTTCACCTGTCCCATCACTTAACTGTGTGCAGAAATTAAATTTGGTCTCAGAAGGAAAAGAGACTTCCATGGAGAATTTCTGATGTGATTCTTATGGTATTTTTCTGAATTTCAGAGGTATGTTTTCTTCAAAACCCCCAAAGAAGTTAAACCTCCTGAGGACCTCCAGGACCTTGGTGTTCGATTCTTACAGCCCTTTGTGAATCTGTTATCCAAAGGAACATACTGGTGGATGAATACATTCATCAAGACTGCCCATAAAAAACCAATAGACTTGAAAACCATAGGCAAGCTTCCCATTGCTATGAGAGCTCTAACCAATTACATTCGCCTTAATGAAGCCTTTGAAGCACAGAAGGTAGGCAAAGCAGAGAATTATGCCTGACTCAGTGCTTGTGTTTTTCATTGCTTTTTATGCTCTGAATGTGATATAAAATTGTATAAACAGAAAGGATGCAAATGAAGTATCCATCAGCAGAGCTTTCTATATACAGACAGACACATCTTCAGTTGTACCTCATACAAATAATGACTTTTCTCTACCTAAACATGCGTGTCAGTTACTGGCTACATGCATGCAAAATCCATATAGTCTCTCTTTTGATGTTGAAAGTAATTATGGACTGTATTCACTTAACACCATTATTGTTCTTCCTAACTAGGTGCTGGAATCATTCATTTACAGAGTCAACATTAATGAGATATCGTAGGATGCTTTTCTTTCTGCGTTATTTCAGTTACAGTTTGTCTGTAGGAGACTTCAGAGCTGAAACTACATCAGCTCAGAATTTCTTCGACTCCCTGGTGGGAGCTGAGTGTATTTAGAATTTTAGGAGAAGATTATCTTAAAAAGACAGTAGGTTTCTAGTCAGTGTGTCCCCAAAAGAATCAAAGCCTGTTGATTTTCTCCCTCTTTTTTCCTTTCTCCCTCAGCAAGCCACAGTCAAAACACTTGATCCCTATTAAGGGTAGGAAAGAAATCATGGCTCTTTTTGTGATGTGGAGAAGTGTGCAAATTAATGCTTTGTTCTGATTCTAAAAAGAAAAAAAAAAAAAGAAACTGTTTGGTTCCTGTGCTTCTTTAGCTCTAAGATTACAACTGATTGTCAGTGAGCTAAAGTGGGGATAAAAGTACCAATCGTTCATCAGACCCGAGGTTAATGTATAACATAATCCTTACTGCTACTTTTTTTATTCTGAACAGAACAAAAGGTCATCATCTCCACAAGGATCCAGATCAATCTGGCGTGCTCTCTGCTGTGCTTTTGGAAGGCCTTTGCTTCTTAGCAGCACGTTTCGTATCCTGGCTGACTTGCTGGGGTTCGCCGGTCCGCTCTGCATCTCCGGCATCGTTCACAACGTTGGAAAAGGAAATAACACCATCCGCCCACAGGTACTGCCAAGTGCCATAGAAACAGAGGACTCAGAAAAGTAATGCTATGACTATGGATGGCCTCAGGAAAGAAAGTGACTCTGCAGTGTGTTTGTGACTGCTGGAATGACACTGAGTGTGTACTGCCTATTACTCACTGTTAGAGCGTGATGGGGAGCAAAGCAGGTTACCCACGCATCTAGTCAGGCTTGCACTCTGGAATGTGACCTCAGTCAAGAGTGTCCAAAACCCACTGGTATCAAGGTTTTTATGTGCAGTCTTGAGGAGAGATGGAATCAAGTATGTGACCCAGTGCTTTTTAGAAAGGAGAAAGTGTGGTTTTAACAGGCTGGGCTTTTCATGCCCAAAAGTGAGTGATGTCTAAGAGAATTAAAGCAGGCTTTGGTCATCACAGCAAAATGACAAGTAATTTAATTGTGACAAAGAATTTCCTCCCCTGTCTTTGGGGAGGTTAGTTTGGAAAGATCAAATGACCTTTTTTTTTTTTTTGAAGGATGGCACTGAAGTGAGTGTTCTGCAAAAAGAAACAGACATACTTGTTGATTAATTTAAAAAAAAATATATGCACACTCTCAGTAAGCATTTTCTCATTATAAGCTGAGGTTACTCAGGCTGAACTTCTTTGAGAAAGATCAGTATATTTCTGCAGCTCACTTACTATGTGATGTAAGACTTTATTTTCAAAGTCTGTTGACACTAATGGAAATACACCCATTAACTCAAGTACACCTTGGATTAGGTCCACTGTAAATACTGAAATACATCAGATGCATTGCAGAAAATTTAACAAAGGCCTCAGGCTAAAATTAATTGTTTATCCATTTTGCAATCCTTATCCCAATATTTGGAAACCTTAATATAGCAAGTAGATTCAATGGAGGCCAGTTAAAGCAGGAAATTAAAAAATTGAGACTCTAGGGCTATGTTGCAGCAAAGTACTGTGGAAGCTTTTGAACTCTACTTCTTGATGATTTGTTTGGAATGCTGCTTTAGCTGAAATGAGACCAAATCACAGTTTATGGCTTATCTTATTAAATTTTTCTATTACAGTGGTGCTTCTCTGTGAAAACAGCTCAGATCTGATCCAGATAGGCCCTAAAGGGGCAGTCATCCAGCCTTGACATCCTCACTGTGTCTAAGCTGTAGCCTTGTCATCACTGTCATTTACACCATTTGGGGATCACCTAACAGCAATATTCACTGATGATGATAGTCTATGAGTGGCACTTAAGGGTGTATTTTACCTTTGCCTGGCTTATGTGCATTGTTTTTCTGTAAAGAGGCTAATTGCATTGTTTTTCTGTTAAGAGGCTAATTACCTTCACGTTTGAAAATTGCTTTTGCTAGATTAGATATAAAAATCTTTCTGAAATGCATGAAGGCTTTCTATTCAAACCACCTGTAACCAGGCTGGGGTGTTCAGGAAAAGCAAGGTGCAAGTGGAGTGGGGAGCATAGAATCATAG